>JAIPRL010013380.1:0-10632 GCA_025469235.1 Pemphigus obesinymphae
AACACATTTTAAACCCGAAACCCGTAACCCAAAAAAAATATTAACTGTTTTTCAACACCGAACCCGGAACCCGGAAAAAATTAAAACCATTTTTTAACCACGTATCAGAAACCCGGAAAAATTTTAATCGGTTTAAATCCGTAACCCGAAACCCGAAAAATTTTAACCTGTTTTGACTCCCTGATAATAACAATAATTTTGTATACGATTCGAACCCATGCGCGGGACCTACTATATATGGCCTCTCTTTAAACGAAACGAACGATACGCGTAATAATCGAATTTCCACTATAAATCGCGTGTAATATAACGTATTCTTATACATATTAATATAACCGTTGTGCCTTGGCCCACTGGACTGAAAATTTTGAAACGAAATTTCGATACGCATAAACGATATGCGAACAACACAAACGTACAGTATGCACTTTGGTGCTATTACTTATAATAATAATAATAATAATAATAATAATATGATATATCTATGAGGAATATACCGTATATTAAATTGCGAAACTCACGACTTTATAAACACTTAATTGTCTATGCGTATATGTATTATACTTTAAATGACGATCGATTTTACGTATTTTTTTTCTCGTGAAATTTATCGATCGGTCGACGTGCTGTTTTGATATATTTTTTAACTATACATACGTGTTTCGCGTTTATACAATGTGTTCGGAGACAAATAATTTCATTTCGAAACGGTACCGCGCAAAACGATAGCTATACAGGTATATTATTATAGAATTTAACCGCATTCCGTAGAATATCGCGTGCCCGCCGCCGCCGCTGTACCCATATTTTCGTCATTAGTCATTCCAAAATATATCGCGTGCCACGGCAACAGTGAATTTCAGCAGATTTCAGTGCGTAATATTTTTCGTTTTTCGTTTTTTTTTTTTTTTTTTTTTTTTTTTTTTTATCGTTTAAATCGTCAACATAATACACTCAACGTATAGGTACGAGTATCTGCAGACCGAATAATATTTGAAAAACAATCGTTTAACGCGTATTCGACATTTTCGTATACGCGTAAAGTAAATTTTCAATTTCGTACTAAATATCAATTTACAATAATAATCATAGAGGGTTTTGGGGCTTAAAAATACAATGTGCACCCTGACATAAAATTGCAATGTATCTTGAAAATCAAAGTGTAAGTATATAGTCTGAATTGGATTTTGAATTATTATATTTCAAATAATAACTTATGTAAACGCGTATTTTTACAAATTTGTAATAGTTTTTTTTTCATTTAAGTATGCCAGGTGAGGTTAGCTACAGGCCCGTCCCGAGGGGAGGGTTTGGGTGGGTGTGCCACATCCCAACTTCGGAAAACATTTTTCGGGAATTTTAAGTCGGCAAGCTATTAATCATTAGGCAAAATGGGAAAAAAGTTGATTACCTTTTTTTTTCGATTATTTTATACTCAAGAGAAGCATATTATTTTTTTCACATTTTCACCCTCCCCCCCCAACAAAAAAAATTGTTCTTCGGGACGGCCCTGGTTAGCCATACATATTATACTTTTTCTGAAATATTGCCTTTTATGTACCTACCTACATATCTGGTTTCTGATTAGTAAATCAAATCGGTACTTTTTAGATTTTCTCCGATAACAACAGGTAGTTAACAGAAAATATTATTTTTTATATACGTATATATATATATATTATTTTGTATTATTATTTTTATATAATATTATATTTTGTGTTTTTTGTGTAATCTGCACAGAATAGATTTAAGATAGTTAAGAGGGTGTCGTACCTACACATTTTAATGAAAAACTTACATTAACATTTTTATTTTTATTAACTTACAAATAAATATTATTTAATGTATAAATATTTTATTCTAATATTATTAGAAATACGAAATAAAAACAAATTATAGCTCTTAGCTAATAACGTTATCTAGTGCCCTACATAGTTTTTCTTAAAATATTTATTTTTTCAAGATTTATAGTTTAAAAAAAAAAAAAAATTTAAAAATTGATTTTCGAAAAATTCATATAACGTGTAAAAATACACATATAAAAAGTTGTCTATGATTTTTTTTTTATTTCACATTTCTACGACATTCTCAAGTTGAAAAAATTAAATACTCGTAAACGTGTTTTTTTTATACAAATATCGTGATTACACGATAATGAAAAATGATATTGACACAAGATTATTTTTTAATTACATTAAAAATACATTAGAATATTTTTAAATTGTTGGATTTCCATTTTCCTAAAAATATATTTAAAATTGTCTATACAGAATCTCTTAAAAACCGTGTGTACGATGTCTTCCATACTAGAATATTAACTTATTCTTTATACAGTGGCGAGCCTATTAAGAGGGGAGGGTCATAGCACCCTTAAAATAATTTTATTAGTTGACCATCAAACACTTTCAATTGGCATTTAAGTCATTCAGTTATAGGCGAATTACCTTTTTTTTTTTTTTGGTTTCTTGGCGATTTTAAAGTTGGTCAAATACCTACTGACTTCTTTCCTTCACGTATAAAAACCTCTTCAGTACGCCTCTATTCAGTAGGTATTTATAATGTAAATATGTACCGATAATGGATATGTTATCTTCCGAGTCAACTTGACACCAGTCGTGACGGGAAGTATCTTTTTACTTGAACCACCGAAGTGTAAAAGCCATTTACCTCCACAATATTGACCTAGAACCTGTTTTATATTTTATTTATACATCGTTTCATACATTTATTATTATTATGTATAAAGATTAGATACCCACTCATAGTTTCCATCTGCTTACTTAATTTTTATTTGAATCTTCGCGGGTCGTGCACTTACCTCCTCCCAAAAAGGTCAACATTTTTTTCATAATTTCCCCCTCATAACCAAGTAATTAATTGTTTCAAATTCAAACTACTATAAATGCTAGGTATATAAAAATGAAAAACATTAGTGACGCAAGTCTTTCATGAGCCACTGTGCTGAGAAATTTTGTTTTTACGAAGGCCAATTTTGAAAATGCACGTTCGCATGAAGAGCTAGTCACAGGAATGGTGGTGATAAGTATTAATACATTATACAACTGTACAAAAATTTGATCTATCATTTTTAATTAGGAAATTAATTCAATTAGGTAGGTATTAATAGTTTTAGAATTTATAGCTGTTCATTTATAAATACTAAAGAAAGATGCACATCGCTCGTTGGGTGTCAGTAGTAGCATTTTGCTTATCGGATAGGATATTCTTGGTAGATGTATTGCATTTGAAAGCAATGATTCATTGCATTCGAAAAAACGAGTCTGAGCGCAGCCTCGGTGTACTATACGTCTTTACATAACTATTAATATTAATGATGTTATTCGGTAAGTTTAACATTATATCAAAAGATTAATCGTAGAAAAAAATAACATCATTGTAAAAGTACTAGCTCCCTCACTACGCTCAGAATCTACAATACTTTTTTCCAGTCGATATTTTAAATTTAGTTAAAGTAATGCACGATTAACGTTATAATACATTTTTTCAGTTCTTGAAATTTCATTTTACTAACTATTTGGACTTAAATACCTCAATATTGATAATTTTGTTGAAAAAGTTTAAATAACTAAAAAAAATCCTGACTACGGATTTTCGAAATTTTTTAAATTTAATTAGAGTAATGTATATCTAACGTTATATAAAAATTTCAGGTCTAAAACCCAAAATTACATCTGTTAGGTCTTAAAAACCTCAAAATTTTAAATGTCCATAAATAGCCTAAAATTACAAAAAAGTTTAAAATAATTTATTCAACATGAATATATTACTAAATTAAATATTCGATGTAAATTTAAAAATTTTAAAGTCATTATTTTCGTAAAATGAAAAACGTTAAAATAAAACGTTCAAATGACGTAAAAATGAAAAATCTCGATTTCACGGAATCTTATTTTTATCGTTTTTTCGTTATTTTTGGGTAGTTTTTCCTTACGCATTAAAAAGCTATTAAGAAAATCGAAAAATGACCTCTTTAAAGTATCAACTAAATGAAATTTGATACCAGAAACCGGGTAAGCTTGTAAAGGTTAAAATCAAAGACAAAATAAACTTCGTCATGAATGTGTTTGTAATATAGCATAGAACATAGTAATTCAGTCAAAATTTAAATTTGTAAATTTTAGAATTTGGAGTTCGTGCTTGTACATGATAGGCACGACCCGTAGACACGCCTATGTTGTTATATAATCACAGTAGAAATTTGTTAAAAATAAATGTTTATAAAAACAATCAAAAAGAATTTCAAAGTGGTTTTAGATATATATACATTATATATACAAATATAAATTATAAAATATGTAAATGACAACGATTTAGAGAAAATTTTACCAGGGTTTTAAATTTTTGATAATTGCTAAATCACTGTAAATCCTTTTCACAATATTAATAATTTGGAAAACACTGATAACATAGACTGTTTCCCAAATAATATCCTTTATATACATTTTATTATGAGCCTAAAATAATTTTATAATGTATCTTTATTAATTTACTATTTATTGAAAAACATTGGTGTGACATCCTATAAAACAAATTAAAAGGAGGTTCTAAAACATTATAACAAATTCCAACAATGTCCAACAAGTTTGTACAGTATACACACATCACATTGTTTTTTTTTTTTTAATATTTTAATCAAGTTGTGATCTTGACTTTATAAAATTAAAAAAGTGACAAAGTATAAAAAAGGATTCCGATAAATTTCAACAAGTTTTCGTTGCATAAATTATTCAATAAGTTTTGAGAAGTTCTGCTATTAATGTTATGCCAACTTTACATAGGCTCATACCTATATTATAATAATATAAATATTTGTAATTGTTTTTCTTGTGAAATTTGTTTATAAAATACTAATAATGAATGTACATATTTTATTAAATTATTCGTAATATACGTAATTTTTAATGCGAACAATTAATGTTATGATTGTAAAAAAAAGACAATAATAATATGATTGTTTTGTTTTTATTTTTTAAATCCAATAAAATATCTTTGGATTTTTGAAGTACTATAATACTAAAAACAAAAAAGTGCACTTCGCTCCACTCGTGTGTAGGAGTACTTCGATTATCAGATAGGACACTGTTGTTGGTCGATGGATGTATGTATTGTATTTGAATGCATAAATATGAATAAATAAATCATTAGGATGAATAAAATGACTATGAGCGAAGTTCGGTATAATAATTTTTAATATTATTAAAAGATAATAAAACAAAACGAATCATATTTATTAACCTAGGAACCAAAACAACAATGTTCCTATATATGTAATAATAAAAATATTATAAAATTAATAATATCTACCTGGTAACAAAATTAACAAACACTACGTAACCATACAATAGTAACTACGAACAGACGGTTGGATGCAACGGGAATATAAGGTGTTTAAACTTATGTTTAGAAACTTAAAATGAACTTTGAACAAAAAATTGGTTGTCATGACAATTTTAATTGTTATTTTGTTATTTTCCCTTCATTTATAAAATACTTCATACTGAATACACCGTATAAAAGGTAGTTTTTCTACAAGCTTAAGCAAACTATTGTGAAAATCAAAAGATGACCTATCAAAAGTAAGAACTCTCTAGAGTCAATTTTCGGTCATTAATATACAAACTCTAAAACTCCTACTTGACTTCTTCTGGTCGAAAAGTTGCTTACAGAAAAAAAAAATATCGTTGTAAAATCAATAGTTTCGTCACTCCGCTGAAAATCTAAAAGTATACAACCATAAAATTCTCATTTGCTATTTTGTTATTTCCCTTAAATTTGCATTTATTTTATTTCTCTATATCTATGCATCATTTGTTATTTATTAATCTAGAATTTTTGTTATAAAATATAGTTTATTACGCTTTAGGAAATCACTGGAAAAGTAAAAAAACGTTATATTCAAATTATAGAACCAATTTTCTATAAATAAATAAGCTCTTTATTCCAGAATTTCTACTCGACTTCTTCTGGTCAAAAATTTGCTCACAGAAAAAAAAAACATCATCGTAAAACCACCAGCTTCCCCGTTCCTCCCGGAATCTTAAACACGAAGGTAGATCATTATTTCGGTTATCACATTATCACATATTGAACGAATTCTACTTGGACTACGTTTTAAATAAAACTTTTAAAAAATATTTAATTTTTACATTTACGTACCCTAGATAGTTTTTTCTTATTAAATGAGTGGCATTCTTCGTCTTCGCTTTGACTCATTCCACTTATACTGAGGTTGAGACCTCTACAATAATAACAATAATATTTTATATTAGTATATTGTGTCTTATAAATCGATTACAAAGTTATGTATAATGTACGTAAAATCCATAAAATGTCAACTATTTACGTATATACGTAAATAGTTGACATTTTATGTATAGAAGTGCCGTATGTACAAATAAATAGATAATATGTATCGTATACTATCTGTACAATACAACCGCTGATTTATAGGTAAATATATATTATAATATGTTAACACATATTTTCGATAAAATTTTACCTACATATTATAATATAATGTATAGGTACAATTTTAAATATTATTTAAAATCATAATTTAGAGCAAAAGGTTACATTATAATATATAGGTACCTATATTTAGTTAAAATAGTTAAAACATAGCTAATGTTTTTTATAAATATAATATAATATAATATTATATGGCATGATAGGTATATTATATTATTGATATTATAACGATTAAATGAAATGCTATATTTTATATCTGCATTCTATTATGTATAAAATGTATATACACTGGCATAAAAAAAACTTGACACCTTTAATTACATTCAGTTCAACTACTCGCATAGGCACGTTTTTACAGACACGTTTCCGATATACGTGCAGGTGTACGAATTCTTTTAAATGTGTATTTTTAATTCTTATCGTATTTTATCGGGTGTGCTATAATAAGTCTATAAGCTATATTAAGCGATTACAAATAATTTTTAAAATCAATTACAAAATGATTAGGTAGGTACTTGCAATATAGAACAATTTAATTGTATACAATTTAAACGTATATTTTTTTGTTAATGGTTAATGGTTAATTACTAGTTGTCAATAAATATTTATAAATTGTATAATTTTAAAACTTTTTTTTTTTTTTTTTTTTTTTTTAGAAATGTCGATTAATTGAACACTAATTTGAGAAATTGACATTTGGGGTATGGGCGAATATATGGGTAAGTACATTAAAGTAATCGACACTCAAATGATGGTGTTTCATATACCTACGATGAGTCCACGGTGGATATAAATACGTATTAGTTTATGTATATATTATTTGGTTTTTATTCATTTTTAGAAAAAAAAAAAAACAAAAAATGTCTAATTGTTTTGAAAAAAATCACTCAAGTATTATAGTAACTCGCTGTACAAAATAAATATCGTTTAAAATGTATTCTATAATGACGATTCAAATAAAATTCCCTAGATTTATATTTATGCGTTGATGAGTGCATTTATAGAATTTACTTTTATAGTTTTAATTTTTTTTACGTAATAAATTATTTTTAATTTAATAATAATTAAAGACTATACCTACATGTAAAATAAATAGAATATATAGGTATTATTCAATTAACAATGTTTCATATTATAAACTATAATAGTGATCAATCACATTATGATAAGAGCCTATTGCCAATATGCACCGCACGTTTTGTTATAGGTTTGAACTATTACACTATTACAGTGATCGTGTGTTTCAACTACTCGTATACACTCATATATTTTATTGATAACTGCAACGTATAAATGCAAAAAAAGCATATTCACTATGCACATTTAACATTTTTTAATTATATGTAGTTATATATTTTTATTCGTCATGGTGTATTTAACCTTGGCATACAACTGACGCGTCCTTATTGATGATCAAATAATTTAATTTATAATTTAATAGTCAATACATTGTACAGTATCAGTGGGCGTTCTATTGAACGGAGGAGGGCAAAAATCAAATTTTGGTATTGAACGCTACTTAATGTTTATGAATATTTAAAGTTCGGTGTATATTTCGTATTACCACCCGAATATGAAATTATTCATATTGATTCATATTATCAATATACATTGATTCATATTATTGAGTACCTAATCGTGTATAGGTACATACAATGTTACAATGTTCAGATGATTTTGAAAATAATTTGTGTGATCTACATATTTTTATCTAAAAAATTATTGAAATCGTTTTACATTTGAAAACAAGGTAAATGTTTTCACGAAAATAATGAATGCAATATACCAACCGTTATCTAAGACTTAAGCTTGTATTATCTCGCGCGTATAGTATAGAAAAATCATAATATAAAACAAATAAAAAAATTACACTCAATGTAAAAGATTACTCGCATATTATAATATGTGTCTCTAAAAAGCCACGTGGCATGAGACAAATGACAATTGATCATGCTCTTCCCCTCCGGGCGCCTATATGAAGTATATTGTACAGGTGATTAAAAATGTATTCAGTGATTTTCGGATTATGGTATGGGGGCGTTCAAGTATTACGTCAGCACATTTTTGGCCTTTTTAGCCCCCCTCCCATTCCCTTTGTAAGCAAATGTAAGCTCACAATAGACCTCCCCTCTCCATAGGCACTTATGTAATACTGAACGCTCCCTGTACGAATATTTTGTTTTTATGTTTTAACCAAAATCACGTTTATATAACAGACACAGGATTAAGTCATCCCCATAATAGCAATATGACCTTCAACGGATGGTAATAGGCATGTTCATTAGGAATATTTGACCATAATGTGATCTATCTATTATTTATGCCTAGAAGGATCTAGGAAGGATAAAGGCAGGATTAATGAGCCGAGGACCAAGGAGCGTCTGTTTTCGTATGTTTTCGGACCGTCCTTTTGCCTATTAAGAAAAAAATGGGCTTTACTTACTATATATGTACAGCCGCATTCCCATTTCAATCCTATATTGGATCCAAACCAGTCGGTTGGAAAAAAATTTGTCTATTTGAAATCTAGAGACTATTGTTGAAATTATACGGAAGAGATCCGTATACGCCAACGGCCATTATTTTCACACGATTGCTAAAAGTCATATTCTTGAAATATTTTCGTCTATGGAATTGTTCGGTCACATGGAAAACTTCAGTACTATTAGTGGTTGAATTGGGGGGAAAAAAATAAGGACGAACTCTGAGCTTAATTAAAAAATTAGCATTTCAGAACATACATAATGAAGAAAAAGCAACATGTAGAGGACTTCGTACCCCACATCCTCTATCCAAAGTCTCTCAACCGGGTTACATTTTTAAAAACATTTTTATATTATTATATAACATGAAGTGAAGGTGGATGCACTTCGCTTAATGGCCAGGGGTTAACTCTTGGTGGACGTATTGCATTTAATGGCAGTGATAAATTGGTGTATTAAAAAATAATTCTGAGCGGAGCTTCGGTGTGAGTATGACTATCACTAATACTATTACTCTAACACTTAAGCTCAAAGAAGAATAAAAATTTATATTTATTGTACTTTATAAATGTATATATATTTTGGATCTTACAAAAAAAAAAAAAACAAAACAAAAACTCATTATAAAATTCAGAGATTTTAACAAAATGCAATGCCTCGAGCACGTGTAGTACGGAGGGCCCAACAGTTAGTTTTTATCCTCGTTTTCGTTATAAGTCGTGTGTTTAAAAATCACTACCTACTGTAGAAAACATACGTGTCAAACACCGCCCTCCCGGGCCCTTTGCGCGAATTCCCGAGCACTACGTCAATATTATAATATTAAGCCCGGCGCACATGACGGTTGTTTTGCCGCTGGATTGCATGATTGATTTCATACTTGGTTCCAAGCGAACTGTGGTATTGGATGTTGTGATGGTTTCTTTGCGATGTTGGCATCACACGTTGTGAGTTTCCAAGCTGGACTTCTAGCCGGTTAGATTGTTATCATATAGTGATCGTTATAAATATTTGAATTTCGAAAACATATTTTTAACATCATGAATTATAATAAATTGTGAAGTTTGTATTATTATTGTATTATAAGTGTTCGAATTTCGGAAATATAATAATATATACTTAGTGTAAGAAATATAATTAAAATTTAATAGAAAAATGGACGCAATTGCAGTCGAAGTCATTCGTCGCCGACAAAAGATAATTAGGTAGTATTTTTTTTTTTTTATTAATTGATGAATTAAACACGAACATGAACATAAATGTTTATTGTGGTGTCTAGCCATGTTTGTTGCACACAATATAATTTCCTCTTTATACGCGTCAATTAGTATTTCTATTTGGTCGTTTGACCACTTTTCTGCATTTTCTAATTTTGCACGATATAATGTATATAACGGGCACCGACACGATATTAAATTACGAGCATCTGTGTTATCTGCGTTATGAGTAGGTATCATCACGAATTCACGAACTAAGATAGTATGGACTGGAAACGACATGGAAGGCGGGTGGTAGTAGTGCGATTACATTTACGTTACGGTGAAATTAGTAAGTGGGGGAATCTAAGTGATAATCTATCATGCGATCCTAGCGAACATATGCCATACCACACAAACGTAGCATGTAGTCTGCATATGAATATGTTATCAAAACTATAAAC
>JAIPRL010013381.1:0-10627 GCA_025469235.1 Pemphigus obesinymphae
GATATATACAGATTACTAACACTAATGATCATTTACGACTCACACAAGCACAAGACCTTTCTGCAAAAGAATGATAAGTTGCCTATTTAATACTCCTTAAAATACGGCAGTCACGAGGCCCCTTAATAAAATTGTATACGTTTCCGTAGGGGCTATTCAATTGTTTCCAATGTGTACCTTGGAACCGGCCTATTATTGAAAAAAAAAGTCGACTTACAATAACACGCCGTAAACGCTTTATAATAGTATGTATAATATTGTATGTAGACATTTAGATAACCACTACGAAAAATAAATTATACTTCTAAATAAATATACAATTAATAGTAATATGTACAGAGTAAAATTGATTCAGCATAACAACGTAACATACAGGGTGATGGAATTTACTTGTGTAATAAAAAAAAAAGTTAATAAAATAGTTTTGTATACACCGTGATCAAAAAAAAAAAATGTATGTTATTCGTTAACTCATTATCTTTTATTTATAATTCAAAAAAATTCAAAAGATAAAGATAAAGATAAAATATTTTGTTTTTATCTAGATAAAAGATAAAAGATAATAAAGTCATTATCTAGATTATCTTTTAGATAATTTTATCTAGATAATCCCAACACTGCCTATAATAATGGGCAGTGGGTGGTGGACTAATATTATTCCAATATTTAAGTGAACGTTCCGAACACTGGTCCTATCATCTTCTCTCTTCCGTATTAAATACATTTCCATAACTGTCGTTTTTCTTTGACCTTCTCTAGCACCTCTTAATTTGTTACCCTCTCGATTCAGGGGATCTTTAGCATTTTCCTGAAGCACCACATTTCAAAGGCTTCCAGCCTATTTTTTTTTTCCATTAAGTTAATTGTCCAGGTTTGTGAGCGTCACACTCCATATGTATTATTTTAGGAATTTATTTCTTATTTTCAGGCTAACGCTATTAGTAGTCAGTGTGTGGCTTTTATCTTGGAAGGCTCTTTGGTATTTTTGTCTGTTCTGTCCTACAGAATACAGATTATATTCGTTTTGCTGCGGCCATCCTCTGTTATATTGCTTTCTAGGTATGTAAAATGTGTACTTGTTTTATTTGTTCATTGTCTATATTTATGTTGAGTTGGACGAGATTGGTTTTACTGCATACCATTACTTTTGTTTTCTTTTTGTTCAATTGCATTCCGTACTTATTTTTTAGTATTCTGTCTATTGCTATTAGGGTATTTTGTAGATTTTCTTTTTGAACACTATGTCGTCCGTAAATCTTAGGGCAGTAACCATTTCTTATCCTATTCGAACTCCTTTCTGTATTTCTATTCTCAATTCTTTCATTGCTTCTTCATTGTACAAGTTGAACAGAATCGATGACAGGATACACCCTTGTCACCGAAGTTTGTGCCTATTGTTTTTTTTATTCTATTTGTTATTACTCTAGTTATTATTTTTGAAGTATGCGTGTTAAGGTTTAGAGTTCTATATTCTTCACAATTCATTGTTCCTTCTTTTTTGGGAATTGTTATTATAATGCATTTTCTGAAGTCATCGATCATTTTCCCGGTTATGTACATTTCGTTGCATAAATTGCCAATTTTTTTAAATATTTCTTTGCCAGCACACTATAAGTTTTACTGAGATTTCATCTATACCGCATGCTTTATTGTTCTTTTAGATTTTCTATAGCAAAATAAAATTCTGACTGAAGGATATAGTCTCCCTTGCCATCCTTTTCCAGTTTTTCACTAAGACATATATTCATAACAATAAAAGGCAAAAATAGATAACAAATTAAGAGATTCTGTTAGTTTGTGAACAACTAATGCAGCAAAATAAATAATAGTATTTCTTTTGTGAAATAATTAAATATGTATGAATTTTGTGAACATATATAATCGTGATCATTAATAAATTTATCGACATATTTTATATTTGATAGATTGTAACAGTCTATTACATTTTGGTCGCAAAAAATTTCCTTGTAGAAAAAATAAAAAACTAAAATTTTTAACCATACTGTTACCTACATAAAATGTACATTATATATCATACATTCAATGTTTATACTGACAGTTCTAAGTCTGTAAAATGGGAAGGAAAATGTGTTTTTTAAAAATGGTCAGGTTGTATGGTATAATTAATATTTATATAAAAATATATAATAATAATAATAATATTATAAATATTATAATATAATATAATCATGCCACACATACAGTAAATACATTATATTTGTATTCACCGCGTATTTTGTCGAGCAGTAATACTTTTATCCATGAATAGTGGATTTTTTCTTCCAGGTAGATGCACATAGTCTGTCTCTCTCACTAGTTGTTGATATTTCAAACTATACAGCCAGGAGTAGGGATTAGGGAACGCACAGTTCAATGTCCATATCTTTATATGTCTATTGTCTATATTATGTTTTTTAACTAAATAATATATTACGTTTTAAAAAAAGATTGTTGACAGTTTGAAATCATCCAGCTTGGATACGAATACATCAGCTACTAAAATGCAACAAGAGAAATCTATAGCCGATACAGTATCTAAAATGGAATCTGACGAGGTAAGAAATTTAATACCTGTACGTGTCAATCGAGCAAACAATGAAAACACACACAAGGATTCATTAAAGTCAAAAAGTGCATTAATCGCTTCTGGTACAATGAAAATTATAAGAAATCCCGGTTTTCATGAGCCATTCGTTTCAATGGTATCATGTACTTATATGTCCTCATGCCATTTGAAACTATTAAAACTTAAAAGACGGTTGGATACATTAATATATCATTTGAAAAGAAAGCAAAGCGGAATTTTGGAACCTGATACTATCAATATGGACGAAGATTCTACTGATAGAATTGATAAATTTTTTTTAATGGGTCAAGTAAAACCATTGGAATATGATGAAATGCGAGTTAAATAAAATTAAATAATTTAGTATATTATGTTATGTATAAATAAATAATGTAATGTCTATAAATTTAAATATATTTATCAAAATATAATTGAACCTTGTCATGTATTATTTATTGCATACTATTCTTCAAATTCTATCGCTTTTTCTTTGCAGATTTTATCAATTAAATAATTAAAAATTCCATATTGATGAGCAAAAACATGATGATCAGCATTGGGAATTATCTATATAAAAAATACAATATTAGTTTTTAATGTAAGATAATAATGTTTATAATTTATAATTTACTTCAATAGGTATGTACGATAGAATTTTGTTTCTCTTTTTCAACCATTTTGCTAATATTTCAGTTTATAAATAAATATTTTGTCGATAAATAAATGTAATTAGCATCCTTTCATCTAAATTCTGTATAGGTTTAATCATTGGGTTTTTCGCCCAACAAAATCCAGTAACTAGTGAAGTAAATGCACTTTTGTCCCATAAAAGTAATATATATATAGGTTATAGTATATTATAGGTACTATTATTACTTAAAATTTTAACAGGATTTTGCAACAAAAATAAATACAATATAATTAATTTTTTTTACAACCATATATCTGAGTTCGTTTTGGATTCAATCAACTTCATAGTTTGGCTAGAGTTCAAATTCAACACTAAACTTAACACCTAATTTTTGAATTTGATCCCCCTCTAGTAAATAGTAATATTAATAGGTAATTAATAAATTAATACCTTATGAAATTATTGGTGTAGAATACATATATTCTGTATATATTTTTAAGTTAAATATGAATATTTTATAATTTGTCAAATTATAATAATATTGCTGTTGATTTTTTTAATAGCATAGTGTAATTATAGGTACATTATTATTAATGTTCATTGAATCATAACCTAGGGTGAATTTTATAATATATCTAGTATAGTAGTGATAATTAAATGCATTTCAATATTTTAGTCTATATCATTATAATCACAATAAAAAAATACCAATTTTTCCTTTATAATTTGTTTGAACTCCAAATCTAACCAAAACGCAACAGTTCAAGTTATGTATTACTATATTGTATTACAGATAAACAGAATTGATTTTTTGCTGTCAGCTAGAATTATGTTTTACAATTTATATACAATATTAAAATTTTTATTGTATTTCACAGTATATTAAAATATAAATAATTCAGTTTTACTTATTATTGATTTTTGATATTTAATATTGTAATATGTTCCTATATTATGTATGATAATAATGAAAGATAAGGTTTGAATTTTTTTTTAAAGCAATAAAAAAGATATAATATTGTATAGGTATTATGTACCTACCCTTATTATATGGTCATAAAATAAAACAAAATAAAATAATTTATTGTAATTTATAGGTGATGTTTTACTAAGAACATATTTATGTGGATTTGTTCCTCTAAACAAAATTTTAAAAACAATTTAATTTCACAAGTACCTACCAATTATTATTTTTTAATTCTAAAATCTTTTTGATATGAGATTTTATCAACAAAACGGTACCTACTCGTGTGTTAAGCGTCACCAGAATAACAGCAATTGGCAACTGTCAATATGTAACAGACAATACGTACATATTGCCTCAACTCTCAGACAGAAACAACATAGTTAACAGTTGCAATCATGTCATCGTCTGAGGATGTTCTAGTGGCGTTTGCGAAGAAATAAAAAACTGGCAATAAATATCGACTGTCAACATGCAAGTCGTATCGTTGCAATACATGTTGCTAATGGTAATATCATATTGCATCAGTGTGACAATGTTCATTAAATTCTATGTAAAAAATCAACTGGAAATACTATCGCTTATTGCCTATTGCTCTGGCGTGAGAGCTTTTTTATGTCCCCAACACTTGTTTAACCTAACTTTTATACTTTCTACATCTACCAGCTCGTATCGATCAGACTTCGATATGAGGTGGTAATTACTACTTATCTAAACATATTGAAACTTTTTGGACATCTTTGTACCAGTTGTACAATTTGTACAATTGGTGCAATTAGAATAAAAAGTCTGACGGTGCTAAAATAAAAATTATTAAGAATTAATAATTTAGGTGAATAATAACGTAAAATGTAATAATTAAATAACATTTTCAATTTTGTGTAAAAATTATGGTAGATGATGATTAATATTACCTAATAACAGTTAATTTAGTGAAAATATTAGATAAGTATTATCTACGAGTTACGAACATTGATACAACATGACGTTTTTTGGTCGTCGAGATTAATACATTAAAATTTATTAAAACGCTGTGTCTAGGTCACGAATTAAGATATCTTAATTCGTGGTCTAGGTACCCGGACATAGGAGATATAATGCGTTCCCGGACACTGTGCCCGCATGCGCATATGCACAGACGTACATTTTATCACAGTGACACGATTATTATTATCAATATTATTATTTATGTTATCATAGAAATGTATAACGATATAGGTAATTATTTACAATACCTAGGTACCTATTGTGTATGGTTTGCTTTAATATTTTAATAACGTTTACATCGAATCAATTTTAGTCCTTCATAGCAAACCGACAATATTGTCATTTATAGACTGTTTAATTATAAAAAAGAAGGAACAAATGTACTTTACCACCCAATTCACCAGTTTTGATTTTTTTTTTTTTTTTTTGTACAATATGTAATTTTTAATTCTAAGAAAGATGGTGAAATTGGCGGTTGGACATAGTTTAGAAGTGATAGCAATTTGAAGTTATGTGTATTATCTAACATATTTACGTTGCAATTCATATCAAAAATGTTGTTTTCAACGAGTTCGCCGATGTACACGTAGGTATACGTGGTTTCGTGAGCTAAATTTCATAGCTGGGAGGACGGACTTCGCTCGCTACGCTCTCGAATATCGTTCCGCTTCGCTTCAATCGAAAATATCCACCGGTTTGCTGTGAAGGAGTAAAATTGATTCGATGTAAACGTTATTAAAATATTAAAGCCACCTGTTTCGCTGTCTGGTCTCTAGTGCATGCTGTCCATAATTACGAAACCCGTTCAATAATTTAGTAGCTATGCTTGTAGCTATCAAGAACTGTCTTTGACTCCCCTAATATGTGAAGGTAAACCTTCACATATTGTTGGACTTTGGGAAATAACCAGGATGTAAAACTTTTAATTATTAAGCAAATAAAAATTTAATTTGTATTGTATTATATATTATTATTTATTACTATAAAATATTGTTATATACATTATTATTTTATGTTAAATTTGCATACATTCATGCGATAAAAACTATTTTTAATGAATTTTAATCAAATGTTATTTCTTGTGAATACAATTTATTAATAGAGGATTCACTGTATATACTTTATTATAATAAAAGTGTGGATATTGATATTAAAAAATATTAGCTCATTTTTAATTCTTATATGATAGTACAAATTTAGAACAAAATTTTACTCAAGATGAGATTTATAAATTTACAAATATTATCATACAGTATAATTAGTAGGAAAATTGATGAATGTATACACTATACACTATATAGTATTTGATAAAAAAAACACGAGTTCTTTTACTTTTTTGTTTCAATTGGGGTATAACTGTGATTTATGCAAAGTAGAATTTTCAGCCAAGTCTTCACTGACAAGGAATCTGTTAAAAAAACATAGTAATAAGTAATATGTCTTGATGAAATCCATGAACTTAATGCGTATGATTTTGAATTAGTAACTTTAATGGTTATCGATGACTTTGGTTTAGGATTTCCATGTTGTTTTATGTTTACTGATCTGAAAAACACAAAAATGTACACAGTTATGTTTTCAATTATTAAAGATGTTACAGGTATAATAAAACCTCAATATACCGATATTTTTGAAACTTTTTATTCGGCATAGGAAACAATAATGGGTTCAGTTCAACACCGAATTTATGTTCATGGTATGTCGATAGAGCTTGGTGACAAAATTTAAAAAAGATTATTGGTACTTAGTGTAAGGAAAAACAATCAGCGGTTTAACGTTTTTACATTAAAACCGGTTAATAATATTCTCTTTACTTACAAAATTTATTAGGTACTAGATAAATGCTGCAGGAAAATCATTTATAATACTCATATTATACAGAAATCAAATTAATCAAATATACAAAATCGAAAAAAACACAGATATATATAAAGCATTAATAATCACAGTTATGTATGTGATTATATCACAGATTAAATGAAACCAGATTGTGCACTCAATGTTTATCGAAAAAATATCGAATTCGATAGTTGTTACTATCGAGCCCTCAAATTAGTGTTACCACATGTTAGAATCTAAAAGTCATTTTTCTAATGATTTAAATCTTAATATTATTTATTATCATTTATGAACAGTAAATAATGTTCAAGATTTATAGATTAAATTGGTCAGTATAGCAAATATATTGTAAATGAAGCATACAATAAATTTAATTATTGTAATTGGATACGCCACTTAGTGGGCACCAATAACAGCATTTTATTCACGATTGTATTATTCTGATCCCGATTGCACAATCTGATTCCATTTAATCTGTGATTATATTATATTCATAACTGATAAGATTTCTAGATTTATGATATGGTGATCGTGCATGCGCAGAATGTATACGGTCCAATATTGTATTTAGACTCCTGTCGTGCAACTATTTTATCTAAAACCGTGATGCAGTCTGACAACCGAGCGACTGCCGAGGTCCCATTTCCACCTCTCTAGTAACCTGATCGTTTCAGCGGTAGCCGATAGAGAAGACGGCAACGCTCGCGGTGTGTGATACTATTATACGCGACTGCTATTATTTTACGTAAATGTTTTTTCGTATTAACCAAAATCCGATTGATAGTGGTAGGAACATGATAACAATATTTCCATTAAAATACCCTAAATTTTATTTTTTAATCATAAATTTCCCTTTGAAAAAAAAGTATAGATAACGCGTACACTGATTAAACGTGTAAATATTTCCTACCTAGTCTAGTACGCATGCGTCTGAACTTGTAAATATATTTAAATTCTTACATGAACATTGATTCATGAATGATTTAAATTTCCTATAAATAACTCCTTATCAATAACAAAACAATTCAAATTTTTCAATAGATTTATAATACATTTTAGTATCATATATCGTTTTATATATATAAAAAAAAAAAAACTGATATATTTTATGATTTTTCCAACACAGCATATTAAAATGTTTGATTCATGAAATTTCCCATTTTATATGAATTTTCCCCGAAATAAGGGAAATTTCCCGCTTGTTACCATCACTGGCCCGTATACGAAATAACGTAAACATATTATGCACAGTACCGGTAGCAAAACGATAAACAGTAGCCACCGGTAGGATCGTCGTCGTCGGTGCGCTGGTTGTCTGAGCGCGCCGTCGGTCACTAGGTGGGAACACTATGTGTGGGCACGCGTGGGGATGCGTGAAAACAGACCGATTTTGGTTGGCCCGCGGCGCGTTCTATCGTTGGACAGAGTATAGGTAATTTGTGAAAACCGTATAATCACGTACGAACCACAGATATATATTATACTAACTAGAAGCCATAGCGAACGGTGGTATAATAAATGTTATAGAAAATGTGTGGTCATTTGCCAACAGGACAATGTTTACATTTTATTATTGATAAGTCATAACAGTCATAACGTCCAATTCAATGATATTTGAATCATTTTCATGGATTTTTATTTTTTTGAATATTGTTATTATATTATTATATATACTACTTAATAAAATTTAATAATGATTTTATATATTATTATTATTATATATTTAAGACATGGGTTTGTTTAATACATTAATATATTTATATTTTATATTACACAATTGTATATTTTTACTTCCCCTTATTCAGATCATACACCTCATACACACTACCGAATCAGTACGTACAAATTTCCCTCAACAAGTCCGAAATTTTGATATCTCTTTGGAAAACGTATTTTTTTATAAAATAAAGTGTATTCTCTTTTTCTAATAAAATTAAGATTCAGAAAAAATGTAAGTCACTTTTTTCTTGATATTATTTCCATATAAGATATATGAAGATACAATTGTACCTATGACGTCTTTTATGGATGTTAATTCAACTCTACCTTGCATCATGGGAAAATTTTTTCTTCAAATTTAGCATACTTAATCCAAACGAACAACATTTCAGGTCTACCTATACGACTTTTAATGAAAAAGTTATAGCAATTTGAAAATACAAAAGTTATAATTGTACCTATGTTGTCCAACTAATAATTGTTATCAATAATAAAATTATCATTGTTCATTATCAATTATTATTTGTAAATATTGCCGTGTTATTATATGGCGAATACCGACACACTATTATATCTCCGTCCGATATTTAGTTAGTACATATATCTATGGTCGCGAAGCTGCGGCAGCTTTGTCCATTGCACACACTTGAGTAATGCATGTTCGCTGTGCCGTATACTCATGTGCAGAGGCGCGTTACCCTGAGACCGCCATATTGGAATAAAATTTTCAATTTTCTTTTATCCCATTAATTGTACCACCGATCCCCGAATTTGTATTCAAAAATTTCACAGAGAAAAATCGATTTTATTTTGCGAGTGCCAGGGTAACGTTAAGCTAGCACCCGACCTTTTACTTGTTGGTCCGATCGAAAAATCAATAAAAAAAGTTTGTTTTAGATAGATTAGATAAATAACTTAAAAATATATCACTATCAGCTGCAGAACAAGTTAATAATGTAAAAAGAGAACACGCAGAGCATGAATTATTTATTATTATTTTTCCGATCCTAGGAATATTTTTGGGTTTTGTACCTAATATATTTCCAATTTTTAACAAAGTTATTGATTTTATGGTGCCTTTTTTATTTAAATCAATATGTTCAAATCCGGATTGTTTTAACAGGTATGATGATGCAGAATGTGTAGTATTAGTTGTTGATGATCTTTTTCTCTTCCAGGTTTCAACAGCTTTAGACTCATGACTAATTGCTATTGATTTTTTACATGTAACACAAATCCCTTTTTCACCACACTCTTCTTCGGTACTTGGAGTAGGAATTGAACATCGAAATAAATTAACAGGAATTTTAGAATATTGTCATGATATCCATATATCATATACATATACATTTCATCACAATTTATTAAATATTAACTTTGGGACAATAAAATGCGATATTTTCATTACATTTTAAACCGACGGCGTATATTTATTTTATATTAATATAAAATTTTACGACGTATTTCATTGCGATCTGTTAAAAGTATTTAATAAATTAATTAAATTTTTTAAATTAAAATAAAATTGTATAATTTTTTCCAAATTGAAATTAAAAGGTATTTCAAAATTATTGTAATACCTGACATCGTATATTATTGCGATTCGTTCTGAGTATTTAATAAATTAATTAAATTTTTTAGTTAATATACAATAAGTATATTTTCGATTATATTTTTCATATCGAATTTTATTGTGATTCGCTCAAAGTAAGGAAAATAATTTTTTATTCTACAGAAATAATAAATTACAATCTTCTTCTTTCTCTTTGCGTCTTCAGTCATTTGACTGGTTTCCTGCAGTTCTCCATGCTTCCCTATTGTAACTTAATTCCTTTAGTTCCTTGTAGCTATCCTTCCCCGTGTCGATCATGATTTGTTTCATGTATTCCATCCTTGGCCTTCCTCTTCCAATATAACCTTC
>JAIPRL010013382.1:0-10626 GCA_025469235.1 Pemphigus obesinymphae
TTTTCGTAATTTTTTGGTAGTTTTTGCTTACGCATTAAAAAACTATTATGAAAATCGAAAAATGACCTCTCAAAAGTACCAACTAGATGCAATTTGCTACCGGAAACCGGGTATGAGTGTAAAGATCAGAGCATTCCTTCTGGTAGAAAAAGTGTTTACAGAAAAAAAAAAAATAAACATCATTGTAAAACCATAAGCTTCCTCGCTACGCTCAGAATCTAAAATAAATAAATAATAATATAAAATAGATAAAATTTGTTTTGTTTTAGCTAGTAAATAATGTAATGTAAATTAAACAAATTTAAATATTATTTTTAGTTATAATCTCTGAATTGATTTGAACGATAAGAATTTTTTTTAGGGTTTCGAATAGGAACATACGTCGATTGTCGGATAACAAATTTTAGTAAGACGAAAATCTGTTTTCAACATGACGGACGTATGGATGCATATCGAAAATATACACAATCATCTGGTAAACTTTCTTTTGAACTTGCATGTTTTATATTATTCACATAGTTAATTTATTATTAATAATTTTTATTTTATTGAAAAATTTTCTTTTGTGGCAATCAAAATATGCATTTATTTGCAGTTTCTTTCAAAATATGCATTTATTCCTAAAAACCCCTAAAAATTAAAAAATATGCAAAATAAAAATTATTAGGTATAACTGCTTCTACATCATACAAAGCGAATTTATAATTTAGTTTGAAATATGCTAGATAGAAAGAAAAGTATGTAAAATTCATAAACATCATAACCCTAATAATTACATATTTCGGGAAAATTTGATTTTTTTTGATAATCTTTTTTTTTAATTGAACTTTCCATTTTTCACTATTGACGTTTTTCTTATCAACTATTTATATATACGTCGTCAACAACTATGATTATCGGTGTTATCTAAATGGATGACTCCATGTGCTTATACTTGGTTCTATTATGTAAGGTGCACGTGTCCATTCCAGAGTTGAGTATCTTTTCTGTGTGGATAATATATTTATACCTTTGCATCGTCTACTCGTCAATCGTCTTTCGTCTTTGAACTCGTGTCAATGTCGACTCAAATTCTAATTTTTTGTTAAAAATTATTATAGTTAAATTTTTTTTTGTTGCACATAGACATAGTTAACGATTTTTAATGAACAATTTTGTTACATATTTTACATATTGTGTTTTTTTTTTATTAAAATAAAGTCTGTTCATTTTATATAAGGTTTAATTTATTCAAGTATTTTTTTAAACTTTGCATTATCATTAAGTATGTAAAATAAAAAAAAAATTTAATACTATAAAAATATAACTAACGGAGTATGAAGCCTATGCTCAAGTTACACCAATTCCTAAAATAATCACTTTTATGACATGAAAATGTCAAAATCTATAAAATTGTAGATTATTTATAGCGATTATTGCTATAAATATCTCAAAATAATTGGCAAAAAGAATGATGGGAAATATCATTCTATTAATAATTCAAATAATTCACTAAAAAATACATAGGTACACATTCCAAGTTTTAAATTTTCTTATGCTTGAAAAAACTACTGGGAAAATCGAAAAACGATCTCTCTAACTTACCAACTAATCCAATGTGCTACTGAAAAATGGATATAAATTATACATTTGTAGCACTAACTCCTTTTACTAAAAGAATCGTGTACATTGTAATACCAATGCATTTTTCATTTCATTCATAATATATAATTCATTTTTTTCTCGGTTTTATAACTGATACTATTAATAACATGAGTTATGACTGATTTTCGCTATTTTACTTTTCCTTATGTTTAGTAGTTGATAGCTATTTCACGTGGGAAATTACACGATCTTATGTGGGAGATTACATTATATATTACACGCACGTATTATACTATGTATAAAAAATGTCTATAAAAAAAAACTATATACGTACAAGAAGTCTACAAACGTTTGTATAGGAATTTACCATCACACTGTTTCATAATAATTTACGAGATAAATTACGTATTTATTTCATTATTAATAATATTTACAATTTATTGTGATTTTTTTACACCGAGCCAACACGAATTTCAAAACATACAATTATTACATCTATTGTAATTCCATGGTGTTCTTTTGTATCTATTTGTGGAGTTAACCTATACGTATATAAATGTATAGTTGTGCAGATGTCCACACATCGCACATAACGACGTGATTTTTTTTGTGCTAACAAACATAAAAAATATTTGGCGAACTTGCACAGTCGTATGTAAGTTAGTAAGTCAGTGTAAGTCGACAATAAAACATTAAACATTGATACCACAGTAAGCTGACTATTAAGGATTAAGGGCCATCTCAATATATATCTTCGTCTTCTCTCGTTTATATAGTCTTATTATCTCTACATAAAGCATTATACTCATGTTATAAAACGAAATACATACAATAGTGCAAAATAAATAAAAAAACGAAACAAAAAACAACATTTACGATGTGGAAAAATAAAATATTGTTAAAATTGAATGCCACCGAGCGCAATTCAACAATGATTACGTCCCTTAAAATATTATTTATTAATATAAACACTATATAATATTAACTAGTAGTGTATATTTCACCAAGGGCAGTCATTATATACTCTCTAGTTTAGCTTAAAATATGTTTGAATTAAAAACAATGTATTTGAAGCATGACAAAAATCTTTATTTCCACACATTTTTTGGCTTCAATTAAAAACAACCAGCTTTTTTTTTTATCACAAAACTATGAGATATCAAGAGATTTATACAACTTTATGATATGGCATTCATGATCAATGTGTTACATATCATTTGCAGCGTATTAAATAGTTCAAATATTAAGGAGCCACAACACTTATTAGGGGTTTTGTATGGGAAATTTTCAAGATATTTCAGGAAAAATAAAAATCTACCAATTTAGAAATTATTAAGAGGACGCTACACTAAAAAATTTTAGTACAGAAATAGTACTTTGGTAATTAATTAAAATGCTACTAAGTCTACAATAAACATTAAGACATAAATATATACCAATTAAAAGATGAAAAATTCTTCGTTGTTTTGTTGGAATTACATTTTTCAAATAATTTTTAATAATTTAATATTTATCGAATACGCCTTCTTCTATGCTATATTTTTAAAAATCGGCTTCCAACAAAACATAGTTTAACTTCTTATCCTTTAAATGGTGGCAGAGATTGATAAAGGTTATTATTTATTATTATAGATTAAAATATAATCAATGTTTAAAAATGACGATTTATTTTTTAATATTTATATTTATTAATTGTATTAATATTTTAATATTTTTTGACTTTTTGAAGTCCCACAGTTTTGTCCCGATTTTAGATAATTAAATTTTATGTTGGTATTGCTGTTGCATAATATTAATATTAACAGGGAGTAAGAACGGATTACTTCTTTCCGAGTTTCGGGTACTGAGTTCAAAGTTGGTTTCAAGTCTTTTCGGGTTTCGGGTACCAGGCCTGAAAACGGCTTGGAATTTTTCGGGGTTTCGGTTATCGAATTCGTGATTTAACTTTTATTTTTATTTAAGTTCAGTTTCTAGGTTTAAAAAGTTGTACTAAATCCGAAAAACAACAACATGTGTGAAGTAATTTTGTTTATTATCCCTAAAGTGCTTGGCAAAGTAAGTAATTAAAAAATTTACCAAATTTACTATTCTCGTATTTTTAATTTTTATAAGAATTTAACCGGTTTCACACGTCACAACTAAATACCAATATAATATATTAATTCAATTCAAATTGTGAAAAATACTATGGAGGTCCAGCAGTTTGAAATAAATTTAAGCTAGGGAGTAAAAATGGGTTAATTTTTTTCGGGTTTCGGTACCGGGTCCAAAAACGGTTTAGAGATTTTCGGGTTTCGGGTAACGGATTAGAAACAGTTTTCCAAATTTCTGGATCAGCCGGTTTTCAAAATCGGTTTACAATCCGTTTTGCTCCCTGATTATTATTGTACAATTTAAAATCGTCGCTGTTGTTTATATTGAATTCGCCACGTTTCTTCATAATTTAATAAATATTTCCTAATATTTAAATCCTATATTTTTAATAGTAGGTATAGGTATATATTTTAATTACAACACAAAAATATTTTACTAGAGATAGGATACCTACTGTGTTTATGCATAACATCTAACAGGCGTTTTTATCTTGTGTTCAGTGAAAAGGGGAAGAGAAAGGAAGGAGTTTATAACGGCTTAAATTATTATGTCATCAACGTCAAACTATATTATATATATGTGCCTAACTTATACGGATCGATAGATGTACCAGATAATTTTCTAAATTGGCATCAAATAATATAGAACAATAGTGTAAGATTATAATATGCGAATCGTCAATATATTGCGAGAATTTCTCTACAGTTTTTAATATATATATATATATATAAAAATAAATAATAATATATGAGAGAGGTGAAACCTCGTAAACAGTCCACTGACGCCACCGATTGGAAAGGAAAGAATACATATCGGTTGTATGCATAATAGTAATTATTACGTTACATATATAGTTGCGATATAAAAAATACATTTAGATGTTCGTAAATTAATTGATACGAGTCATGTAAGAACAATGAACATTATATATTTGACGAGTACACTCAGCGTATTACCGTAACCCCGTTTATATATAAATACACAATAAATGCGATAAAACAGCTATATCATCAGATCCCTTGAGTAATGCATCTTGCGCATGGAAGAAGAGCTATAACGATAAATGATATCAGTCCACGTCCATTTGTTTGTATATACACTATGTTTAATTTTAATACGATTGTTCGTCTGTATAGTGTATTATAGTATACCGTCGTAAATTTATAATGCAATTACAATATCATATTAACGTTCCGATATTGTGTAATATACACACCAAAGTTATACGAGGCAATTTGAAATTAATTTAAACGGTATATATATATATATATAGTTTATGGAATATTAGAATTTATAATACGCGTACTACAGACATTCAGTGTAATAATATATACTGAATAAATTATATATTTCACATACCTAATATAAATAGCCGGTCAGTAGGGCATTTAATCACTTTGCTCGTCGGGAGCACTGATAAACCATGTTTTTCAGTAAAACGATTCTGACCGGAGCTCGGCGTAATCTTTTTCATTTCCAATTTAATTATTGCAAAAGACCAATGTTTTTTTTTTTTTTTTTTTTTTTTACTTGTACATCTTGTACATTTTTTTTTCTTCTATTTATAGCCTTAAAATCAATTACTCACAAAGTTTGATCGAGTTTGGTTAAGTATTGAAAAACGTATAAGTATGTCCATTGTAATGCAGGAAAAGCAGTAGAACGTAAGCTTCATGCCAGTGGCGGCTCTAGTATTTATTTATTTATTTATTTATTTTTTTTTTGGTGTGGAGGTAAAATTAAATTGACTTTTTTTCTTATTAGATATCATATGGATAACCACTATAAATACTCAAGTGTGATAATTGTAAAAGTAATGTATATTATACAAAAAATTATCAAGAAAAATTAAAAATTATTTTTTATTATTTTTTAATATTATTTATTAAAAATTAAAAATTTTCAAGAATTTTGGAGGGCATGGACCCCTGGTCCCCTTAAAGCCGTCACTGCATCATGCTCTCTAAATAATTGTACTTCAATGCTACACGATTATCATATTTTTATAATTATAATTGAGGGGTTGGGTAACTTGGGTGCAAGACAGGCATTCCTTAGAAAAACGTGTATTGAGATAAATGAGTTAAGAGTTTCAAAATATCTGTGTCACCCTTTTGGTACTGCTCGAGTGGTTATGAAATTTATGTCAGATGAAAGATCGAAGCTTAGAGAAAATAATCACATCATTGTTTTGTTTCGCTTTGTGTCAACACAGCCGTAAATAAATTAGATATTTGGTCATCAAACAGTAATTAACTATTCTATATCAATTATAAAGATTAATGAACGAGAATTTTACGACTTTATTTGTAACTTTTGAATAAATACAAATACAAATTCACTGGTAAAAATTTTCGTCTTCATAATCGCGTTCAGAGTAGATTTCTTAGTTTTCAACATAATAGTTTTTACAATTACAATTATTACAGTTAAAATTATTGTTAATCTGGTAATTATGACGACGGTCTTCACTGGCGGCCACATAATTACGACCAATTGATTTTTGGGACAATGTGATCTATTATTTTTTCAATTGGACGGTACGGGAAATATGTATGGGAACCCCTGGTGTAAAACATAAATGTATTTCACACTTCCTACCCATTACATGTGTTTTACCTGTACATTTATTTCCTTTGCAATGGGATGCTTCTTTTTTAGTATCATATTTTGGATAATGGGGTATATCTGATCTTGGCTAAAATATGGCAAGGGTTGAAGTTCTTCGAGGGGCTTGGGCGAAAAATGCGATGTTTCAACGTCCGATTCAAAAAGCGATGATGATGAGCATCTGTATTATGATAAGGACGAATTCTCACTATCCATTACAATAGACATATTCCTATCACCATGTTTTTTCAGTGGAAAAAGTGATAAAACGAGTTAATTTGTAGTACTATGGTAATTGACGGATAATATTGATAAGAGAAATAATATTTACAGAGATAAAAAGAAAAATGTTTTGAATTTTTATGCAGTCCATACAGATTCAATTTCCATATACCATTGATTTACTAAAATATCTACAATTTAGATAACGCAAAATTCGCTTATTTTAATCTATACATCTCAGTTATTAATTTAAATGTTCTATGACAGTATTATCATTAACTTATAAGCCACAGTAATGATTTTAAAGGTATGTCCATTATAATGGACAGTGGACACGGGTTACACGTACACAAATTAATTTAACTGTTGGCTGTTGACTGTATAGGCTGTTAGATCAAATTATTTCCAATATAGGTAATTTAATATGTATTTTATTATACGTAAATGAACGTCAATGTGTGTGTCATTATCACTCTAAATTCCTAATTTTCTCTACATTTTTCTCCTAAACTGCTATACAACTGTTAAAAGAGAAAGATTTTTTCTAGTAGTACATTAAGTGATCCGATTTAAACTTTGTAGAAAAATTTCTTTCGTTAATCTTTTTACTCGGTAGCGTAGGAAAAATATTTCATATTTTACAACCTAATATTGCATAAACTAAAAAAAATAGTTCGTTGTATTTTAATCATTTATAATGATAATAATAAATGTAAAAATAAAAATTATTTTCATTACATAACCTAAAAAAGAGGCTTATAAGTTCATACATATTATATTGAAAATAATAATTGGACATGCAGAATTACATAAACCAATCAATCTTCCACTATAGTTAGAGTAAAGTACAATTAATGGAGTATTATATTTTCCGGTCTTACTATAGTTAAAAATTTATTTGCCGATAAAAATTAATAAATATAATAAATTATAAAATCAAGAGATCTTAATTCCGCTAAGAACATTGACATTTGGTAATTTATATTACAAGTATCACACGGGCTGTGAAAATATCTTCTAGTCTTTGTTGAGTCGTCTAAAAATTATTATTCACTATCTACTAATTGAGATCTATCCTCAGTGTTCTTATAATTATATTTTACTATCATAACTCGTAAGATTTATAGTTATTAAATTATATAAATAATAACTTAATTAATTAATATAATATAACGGTATTATTAATGTTTGTCTAATTTACGTAACTTTATTTAAGTAATAGGTAATTGCAATCTCTCTAATTTAAAATTAGGTACTTATTTAGCATCTAATTTTAATTACATTTAAACAATAAGATTTAATTTATAATTCAATTAAATTTTAACCATATATGCTATTATATACGTTACTACTGTATCAGAATCGGTTTTTCGGGGAGGGGTTTCAAAATTAAAATACGAATTATTACTATATTCTGTATTATGATATAATTTTTTTTTTTTTTAATTTTACAACTATTGATAGAGAAAATAAAAATAACAAATTACAATAGTACCTAATATAGTTGAAAAATAGTTCTTATTCTTATTGTAATACAATGAATTAAATTCAGTTGGTTTTTCATTTATTAAATATAATATAACAAATACATTCGTATAATTTTATCGAAAATCCGAATTTACAATAAATATTCGTCTAAAACTTCAACACATTTACAAATATATCGAACTTATATCATTAGATATTTTAATTTTTAAAGATATTGGGGGGGGGGATAGATTAAACTGATACAAAAGTAATCTAGTAATTCTATTAACCTTGAACTTCTAACATCTCGATAAAATACGTGAACGCATATAAACAAAAAAAAAATATTCATTATCACACTCATCTTATATTTTATTTAAGAAAATATAACTAAATAGGTATCAAACTAGATAATTACAAAATTGATTAGATTTCGATATTTACATAGAAGTTAAAATGATTAAGTAAAATATAATAAAACAAATCTTTATACATATTTTTAAATAAAACAACTTTAATAAAAAGTGTATGCTAAGAGTATGTAACTCTCGTTTGTTTTCTTGTAATACTCTACATTCTAAGAACTTTTTATCTGCCAAGTAGACTGTAAGATAAGTACTAACTTGAAGTGTGTAATGAAATATTAAAATCAATTTTATAATTGTATTATTTAAAATATTCAAAATCACTTTGAATTAAAATTATTAATCACATGAACTAAAATTCTCAGTTTAATTAATTTAAATTCTATAGCAGTTGGTTGCATATTTTATTAACCAGTTATAGTAAAGATGTACAAATTTTCGGTAAATGCTTTAAAAACAGTGGAAAGTTTTGATTTAAATAATTTTTACGTAAAAACATAGCTATAATACCAAAAAAAAAAAAAAAAAACGGTATTTTTATTTTACAATTTATAATAATAATAAAACATACCTATGCATAATACATGAGGAGGAGTATAAGAGGTATTATATTGAGGCGGTTTCAATTTGTTATCAATCAAGTACAGGTGCGGAATTGAAATTACACTTCACAACGATGTTTCATATTCGTTTTTCCACGTGCTAAATTATCTGCCGTGTTTAACATAAAAAAGTACTAAAGAAGTTTCGTAACTTAGTTAATGAAAGAATATATAATATATTCGTAATAAAACAAAAAATCATATTAAAGTTACTTAATTTTTTTTCGGGGTAGGTATGTCTTAAAGTTATTAAATAAAATATTTGGAATTAATAAAATTATGTTTTATTATTATATAATATCCGTAAATTGAATGTCGGAAAAATGTGAACGTACAAAGTTTTTATTAATATTTTAATATTATATTATTTATCATAATAATATTATATTTACCTACTATATGTATTATTATTTATTATAAGTTATAACTAATCGTATTATCCAGGTACTATCTTAATCAAAGTTCCCGACGAGACCTTCATTATAATAATAATTACCTTTAAGTATTATTAACTGCAACTTAAACTATTAATTAGTACACTAGTTTTAGTGAACCTAAATTAGTTGTATACTTATTCAAAGAAAATATAATACAAACTATAGGATATCGTATAGGGTTCATTTTGTTTCATAATTATTTAGATTTTAATTTATATTACACTATCAGTGTTTTCATAGTTTACTGTTATTCGTAAAGCCATATAGGCGTATGCATATTTTTTTAGAAATTATGGGTAACATTATTTCAAAATCCAAAGGTGTTTATTAAAAATGATATATATTATTTCGACACCTGTAAAGTTCTATATATAACTAAAAATTATAACAAAAAAATGTTTTTAAACTTTATCACATTTTATTTATAACTAATAATCAACTAAAATAGGTAATTGGTGAAATTTAAAATAATAATTAATATTTTAATAAGTTTCAATAATTAAAAAATTAATAAAACAGATACTATAACATAGGGTATTTAAGGTCCTAGAAAACCGTTATATTATGATTATTATCAATAAATAAATTATATTATATTCTAAAGTTCAAGGAGTCATTGAGGACTCCGAAATGATAATTTTCTTTCCTCATTGCAAACCTGAAGCAATAATATGAAATACTATATGATAACATATCAGAAATACCATAATTTGATTCATAGAGTAAAATTGAAAAACCATTCCATACATCGTCGGTACAACAAAGTGAACATAATGTATATAAATCAAGTACTACAATTTTTGAACAAAAAAACATTGTAAAATGTTGGTGAGCAAATGACTGATTTTTAATTTGAAATTTTGAACTCAACTGATCGCTATATTCATCGCATCAACAAAAATGTATGTTTTAAAATCTAAAACGTACTTAAGTAATTTAATTTATCCGCGTAATTGATTATACTGATTACTTTTCAATAATTTTAATAATTCTGAGTGGAGCGAATTTTGGGCAGAATACTTTTGGTGTGTGTATTGTATTTAAAAGCAATAATAAATCATTACATTGAATACAATTATTCTAGATAGAGCTTCGATGTAATAATATATAATAATAATATAAATAATAATAATAATAATAATAATAATAATAATAATAATAATAATAATAATAATAATAATAATAATAATAATAATAATAATAATAATAATAATAATAATAATAATAATAATAATAATAATAATA
>JAIPRL010013383.1:0-10625 GCA_025469235.1 Pemphigus obesinymphae
AGATGGGGGGATGTAATGGCGAGTGATATGAGGAAGGTGGGAGTAAGTGAAGAAGATGCGGGAGATAGAGTTAAGTGGAAGTGTAGGACCAGGGTGGCCGACCCCAAATAGTTGTGAGAGAAGGCGAGGGAGAAGAAGAAGAATTGGAATAGTACTTTTTCTTCTTATAATATACATGATGCGGCTGTAGTATTTAACGATGCTCTCTTAAATGCTATCGAAAAATTTCTCCATTCTAAAATTTATTTCCATTCTAAATTTCCTCGTTGGGTATCTTATGAAATCAAAAGTCTTTTTTTTTTAGAAAAAAATGTGCTCACTTAACTTACAAACGTTCTAAACTCGCATCTGACTACTTCTCTTTCTCTGAGCTTAGAGTAAAATGCAAAAGACAATCCAAAACTGATTATAAAATATTTGACAGCTCTACTGAAAAAATGTTAACTTTTTCCCCTTCCTATTTTTGGAAATATGAAGGAATTTAAGGTAAAACTCTCCGATTTCCCCTTATTTTTCCTTTATTTATAAACCTCCGATATTATGTATATCACCAAATAATATATTTCATGACAAATTACCATACAATTTTCGATCTAACATCAATTTCTCTCCTAATGATATTGTTTTTGCTCTCAACTCTTTAAAAAAATATATTTTTAAGCGGGCCTGATAAAATATCTGCCCGTTGTCTGTATAACTGCAGCCACTCAATTATGTTTCCCATTTTTTTACTTTTCAGACGCTCTCTAGATGAGAGAAAATGTATTCTGTAAACTCTGTTTTTAAATCTTTTCACCTGTCTGATGTCAAAAATTATAGACCCATTTCTATCATTCCCCACTTAGCTAAACTATTTGAATCAATCGTTTACTTCTGCATAAAAAAAACTTTAAATCAAAATATAATAGATGAGTAACACGGTTTTAGACCTGGGAAGTCTACTACTACTAGTAGTATTGTTTTTATGTCATATATATCTAAAGTCATTAAACTAGGTGGTCAGGTTGATGTAATTTTTACCGATATTAAAAAGGATTTTGACACTATCGACTACAGTCACTTATTCCATGGATTGAATCCCTTGGTATAGGAAATCCACTCTGTTCATGGTTAAAGTATAATATAATATTAATAATATAATAATCGTAATAGATAACAATTTATTAAAGTTCTTAATTCTATTTCAACATTAAGTGTTGTACCTTCTGGTACTCCTTGGGATGGCATATAAGTCCCCTCCTATTTAAATTGTTTGTCAATTTCATTAAAAACTGGATCTCTAATGCAAAATTTCTACTCATTGATGACGATTTAAAAATGTATCTGGAAATAGCCTCTGCTGATATTTCTCAATCTTTCCAATCAGAATTTAATATTTTTTACACTTGGGTCAAATACATCGAAATTGATCTAAATCATGGAAAATGTCACGTAATGACTTTTTCTAGACGTCACTCTCCTATGCTCTACAATTATCCTATAGGTGGTATTACTCTTAATCGTGTTTAACTCTTCAAAGGTCTAAGTATTTATCTCACTCCTTCTTTAAACTTTGACCATCATATTAATATTACCATCGACAAAACTCTCAAAGTTTTGGGTTTCATAAATCGCAAAACAAAAATATTTAACTGAATTAACTGCTTCCGTGTACTCTTGATTTGCCCCATTTTAGAATTTGGAGTGTTTGAATGGCACCCTTACTTAGCTAAGGACTAATTACGTATTGGGCGCGTACAAAACAAATTCCTTGCCAATGTGGCCTAATCTTTAAAATTGAACATCTTCGTCATGATTATTCCCTTTTACGCAGTTCCCTAAGTATGTCCTCTTGACGTTGTGACTCTGATTTGCATTTAATTTCTTCGATAATCGATGGCTCATCAGATATCCCAGATCTACTGTCCTGCATTTATTTCCGTGTACTCATTTACTTTTAAAGAAACCATTCTCTCTTTCATGTCTCATTTCACAAATTACGGTCTTAATAATCCTTTGTACAGGATACTACCATACATTGATTCAACTAATATTAATTTTTAACAAGTAATTTCAGTTCTGTAGCCATATCAAATTAAATTAGTAAGTTTAATTTTAACGAATTTGTAGTTATATTTGCTAGTTTACCGGTACGTACGCAATGTACTTTTTACTGTATTTTAGATTCTGAGCATAGCGAAGGAGCTAGTAGTTTTACAATGATGTTTATTTTTTAATTTTTCTCTATTAATGAATTTACTACTTGAAGGAGTGCTTCGATCTTTATAAGCACATCTGTTTTTCGGTAGTAAATTGCATCTAGTTGGTAATTTAGAAAGGTCATTTTTCGATATTTAATTACTTATATTAAATTAAGCTATTCTAAATAAATACATTTTATATTTTATAATATAGAGAAGGTCACACAAAATATTATTTATTTCTACGATTACTCTTTTGATATAAAGATAAATATACTAAATAACATCATTAATATTAATAGTTATGTATAGTATACCTAAGGTGCATTCAGAATCATTTTTTTCGAATGTAATGATTTATCACTGCATTCAAATGCAATACATTATCTAAGAATATCCTATCGGATAAGCGAAGTGCTTCCACCCCTACTGACACCGGATGAGCTGAGTGCATCTTTTTAAAATTTTATATTACATATACTTTCCTTTAAGTATTTAATAAACATTTCTAGTTTTGGCGTAAATAAATAAATAAATAATAATAATAATAATATTAATAATTTAAATATTACACTTACTACTACATAACTTTTACAGCCGATATCAAGTTCAACCTACTACTGTAGTTTACTAAACATTTCCATGTAGTAGTTTGTTTAAATATATTATTATAATACAATTATGTATTTACATTTTTTTCAGTTTGTAAAAGCATTATACACGTACTACATGGTATTGAGACACGTCACTGTGAATGAAAAAATTACTCGATCTTAGAATGAAACAAAAAAAAAATATTAATTTTATTTACGGTTGTAAATTACTTCATAATCACATTGAGTTACCAGGCATTGACTTTTAATTCAAATTTATATTGTAACATTTTCTAGTTATATAATTATAATCTTTAGTATGTTTAGATACGCGTATTTAGTGTATTAATTAACAACTAATATACATACACTTCATGATATATATTAGGATCCCTGATTTCATTTAAAAAAAATACCTTATATTACTATTAGAATTACTTTAATAAATTATCAAAAAACCAACAATTATTTTAAGTTACTTTTTTTTTTTTATAATATTATGCAAATACAATACTAAAAATGTTGGCCGAATATAGGTTGTAAAAACGAGTTAAACCAAAATTGAATATTTTGTAGAATACAACTTCCTCCACTCTATTTTATTTTTACTTGTAAGAGAATTACTTTATTTTATTTTTACTCGTAAGAGAATTACTTTGAAAATTGAAAAATAACTTCTTGTAACATACCATCAAATTTAAATTTGTTATCACAAAGTTCATTATACCTCATATTTATACCTCTATTTCACAAACTAAAATAGTATGGACTGGAAATGATAAGGAAGGTGGATGGTAGTGGTGCGATTACATTATGTTATGGTGAAATAGTAAGTGGGGGAATCTAAGTGATAACTTATCATACGATCCTAGCGAACATATGCCATACCACACATACATAGCATGTAGTCTGCGTATAAATATGTTGTTAAAACTATAAACTAGGCGGTGTTTTAATCGCATAGATTCCCCCACCTTGATATTTACCCTAACAATTTGTCTGCAAGTATTAATCCGTCGTTTTCAGTCCATACTACCTTAGTTCGTGCTTTATTCGTTCTACTGAAAATCATTTAATAAAATAAATCATTGTAAAACCAATATATTCCTCATTTCATTCAAAAAGTTTAATTATTATTTACTTTAATTTCTATTATATCTTCATTATTTGAATATTGATTAATAATTAAATCAAGATAATGACAGATTTCGAAATTTAGATTTAATGTGATATTTTCTAAATTTTGTCTGGACACCAGAACTCTGATTCAAATACGTCTAAATTTATCATACATATATGGTACATATTTTTTCAACTATTGTTTGAAAAAGCTGGAGATATAAATTATAAAGATTTAAAATTATTAAAGTTTAGTTTAGACTTTGCTTACATAATTTATTTTACCTAATTAACGAATATTGGTGGAGTCAAGTAAAAGAGAAAAACTTTTAGGACAAGACATAACGACAAAATCAACTAAAAATAATTTTATTTACATTTTACTTGTTACAATGGTCATTTGAGATAGCATAACACGATCGTACACCAACATTTCTTAATCCATTGGATGTTTTTTATATGTTCAACTGTAAGACAATACAATTAAACACTTAAATTAAATGTTTATTTTAAGATTTCTTGCACTTGACGTTGAAAAATTTTTATTTATATAAATTATACCCATCGCTTATTTATATTAATGTATATTATATACTAGAATAGTAGAATTATATAATTAGTATTAATTAATAAAGCAATTAAAATTTATATATAAAAATTATATATTAAATTATATGCTAATAGACGTTGCAAAAACATTGTTTATTTTTTTCTATTCTAAGGCTAGCCAAATACAAGCGTTATTTTACCCCGCAATATTTTTATGGTATCGTAAAATTACGGAAAATTTTGTCGAAATACATTGATATGAATGGAGTACAACGCACGCGAGTGTTGTGCTGTAAAAAGAACGCTTGGTATTTTGAAAACTGTAGCGGGCACCTCGACTTTACAACGCGGTAAAAATAACGCGCGACCCGTATTCCCGGTCGAGATCCATTAAAATGATTTGATCACAACACACGTGCTGTAAAAATAACGGGCAATCGGTTAATTTTTCATTTTTTTCGGGTTATATTTTCCGAATTTCGATTACATTTTAATGATTAATTTTTAATAAAAAGGTTATAACCTATAAATAAAATAATTTCTTCGTCATCAGCTATTGTATGTAGATGAACTCGTGAATGCACGATTTATAATATAATAGGAATTACTACAAGTACAGCACTTAAAATGTAATTATTAAACCTATTTTTGTACATACAAAATAAACATTATACATCATTATTTACATGAATTAAAATCCTTTATTATTTCATGTTATCTTGCTATTGTATGGATGGTTTTATGTTTTCAAAAAACACCGCGCATAGATAGTAAAACAATATTACTAATTCTAACTGATATCGCATTAGATAATATTATATATGGATATCATGTTGTAAATAACGCTCGTGTGTTGCCAGCCTAATAGCTGAGCTCTTAATTTTAACAATTTAATCGATTCATTAATGTATATAGATTGACCAAATTTATGAAAATCAAAAATATAAATAATAGGGAATTGTTGTTAAATTGAATGTTAGAAATTATTTAGATTTTTCTTGTATCAAATGAACTGGCATACACGAATTGCCACCGGTTGGTTACTCGACTTGACACTCATAATTTTTTTAACCTAAAAAAGTTTAAGTACTCAAATTTTATCCAGTTTTAAAAATTTCCTATCATTTGAATTTCCTCCGATAAAAGTTAGAATAAAAATCGATAATGTATAATCGATATTTTATACTTTATTAGCTGATAGGATTTATATTTTTTTATATTAGTATTTTGTAATTATTATTACCGAATGATAAATGTGCATTTAGACAAAATTAAAAAATACGTATTATTTTGTTTTTTACTTGATATTTTTTTTTTCATGTAAATTTCGAATTTTTAAAACACTCCAGCTCTACCATAACTTGTGGTGGTATTGCGATAGTAAAATCGTCGAATTTGGTTGATTATCTTGTAAACTAGGACCTCTTAAATTAACACTGTAAATTTTTGTTTCGTATTTTTACAAACGTGTATTTTTTTCTCCATAAATATATTTTATTACAATAATAACATATCAATTAATATTTATCAATTAACTTAATTTATTTTCTAATACACCAATATAAATTCTTTACAGTTAATTTTTTTATATTTATTATTATTAACTAAAAACATTAAATATTAATGTTTACAATAGTATAATTAATAATAAAATATAGTTAATACAATAATAAAAAAATATATTATTATAACAAAAAATTTGAAAACTTGCAAGTATATTATAATGGTAATACATAGGTATACATAGGTATATATGTTACGGGCGAAGTAAAATAACGTTCAAGGCAATGTAAAAATGATCTTTTTAATATTCCAATGTTGTCTTTATAGTACAAAAATATCTGGGCAAAGTGTACTCGGCTTAATTTATGTGGGCAATGTGAATTGATAGTTTATAGTTAATTTTTTACATTGAATATTCTAACTTAAACTAATTAGCCATTTTCACCAACTTTCGCAGGCTTAAAAATTATTATCACAAATTAATATTTTTATATTATCTACTAGGACATTTTGAAGAGGTAGTGTACACTTAAGCGGATTGAAAGCGATGATTGTCTCTCTCTATCACTAAGAAACTAATACAACACTAAGAATAATAAAAATGTATCTACATGTATCATAATGGCTATTTTAGATCGACATTTTTACATTATTCATTTTTTTCTACCCAAGTCCACCAAAAATTAAATTAATATATTCGGACATTTGAAAATTAACATTTAAAATTATTGTGAAAATCAAAGAAAAAAAAATTTTAAAATGGGAAAGTCGTTCTTAAGTAGATTTCAAGCTAAATTTAGATCAGTTTTCAGAATCCTTATCGCATCACTTGGACAATCAATATGTTGGAAATTGGATTTAGTGTCTTTTGAAATACGGTAGCCGTATTTATTGACATGTACCTTGCGTGCAAGTGAACACACCACCATTATTATACCGAACGTATTTACACACACTAAAGACCAAATACTACTCACACAAACATATTGCGTAGCATAAAAATTTCAAATCATTGTCTATACTCAACCACTTAATAAATAATCGCTTCCAATCCCCTTAAAGATAATTTATATGAAATTTTAACAACAAAAGGCAATCTACATTAACTCTACAGTCGGAACCAATTTTCGAAATGCAAGATGTTTATCCATGCTATTGAAATGCTACCAGTATACATTTTTGTAAGAAAAGCTGCTTGGAAATCATAAAATTTGGGTAAACAAGAATATAACTAATATAAAATTGAAATAGATGTTAAGAAAAATAAATTCATGTTAATAACAAAAGACTAAATAGACAATCGAATGAAATAATGAAATCAAATTAATCTTGAACAATGTCATAATAGAAAGAGTATATTCATACAAGTATCTTGGAAAATAGATTAACAGTAACGGAGATAACTCAAATAAGATCAAATATCAAATTTAAATTGCTAGATCAACATTCATTAGACTAAGGAAAAGTTTTTTAAACAAAAATTTACCAATGGATTTAAAAACTAAGATGTTGAAGTGCTACGTGTTTTCTACCCTGTTGTACGAAATGGAAGCTTGGACACTGAAGAAAGCAGATGTTCAAAAAATTCAAGCATTTGAGATGTGGTGTAGAATCTTGGGTTGACAAAGTGAAAAACATAGAAGTTTTAAGAAGAATAGGCAAAGGACCAGAGGTGATGAATAGTATAAAATCTAGGAAGCTGTAATATTTTAGACATATAATAAAGGGCAAGAAATATTATCTCTTACATCTCATGATACAAGGAAAAATTTGCAGGAAGAGGAACAGGGAAAAATCTAGAACAAGCTGACTGCCAAATCTAAGAAAGTGGTTTCAATGCAACACCAAGGAACCATTCAGTGCATCCAAGAACAAATACTATATAGTTATAATAATTTCCAACCTTCGATAGAAGAGGAAATTGAAAAAGACGAAGATTTTCCTCAGGTAAGAATATAGTTATACCTAAATTACTTTAATTTACTGATAAAAGAGTTTAAAATATTTATATGTATATAAGTTTCAACTATTATATCATAAATAATTTACAATACTATCTTGTTGTTAATATATTTGTTAAGAAAAAAAATTCACTTTACAAGCTATAATTTAAATTAACATTTGAATTGTATGAGATAATCGTAATTTTAGGTAACTGCCTACTCAAATATAATACATTATAATTACCTATTTAAATACAAATTCTATACGAATTTAAATATTAATAATATCTATAGGAAATTTAAAAAAAAATGTAAGGAAAATGAAAATCTAACAATTATAAAATTTTTATATGCATTTTTAAAATGACTAATGATTGGTCCCATTACTATATCAGTTTTAATTATGGTTGTTATTTATAAATTATTGCAGTTTTATTGAAAATATTACTTTTGAATTTCTCATTTATAAAAACTTACAAATATCATAGAAACACGAAACAATAAAAAAAAAAAAAATTATCTAGTTCTATATACACATCAGTTTTTCGAAATGTGTTTTTAATCATGTTTTATAAACTGTTAAAACCCCAAAATTTTTGATTTTTTTATACCTACAATTCTTAAAAAAATTTAAATATCGTAAAAAAGCTTCGTAAAGTGCTACATAATGTTTTTATCTATAATTTATTTTCCGTTTCATATTTCTAAGATATATGTAAGTTGTTAAAAATAAGAAATGTTAACATGAGTTTTTCATTATAAATTGTTTGCACTGACATCCTCTTAATGTAAAATTGTATTGAAATAAAAAAAAAAATTATATTTATATATATATATATATATATACAAAATATTTGTATATTTTTAAAATACTTTTTAAAAGTATATATTATATAATATAAAGTATATATAGCCACGTAATAATATGAATTATTATAATGTGAATCTCGTTCATTTCTTTTTAAGACTATATAATATGTAGTTTATGGATTCTTATAAATCATAAGTACTGGTTAGTCATTGATTGATTTTATATTTCGAGAAGTTACCTAGACATAATGTGTAATATTCCCTGCAACCATATATTATTATGTTTAGTCTATAATTTTACGAATAATAATTATATATATATATATATAGTAAAATAACAAAAGTAGATATATTTTGAATATTTTCATTACAGTAAACATCAAACTTTGCTGAACAAACGATATTTTTTCAACCACAATAATATAATATAATAGGTACTCGTATAAAATGGATTATCTTGCTTTATCATACAATATTCTCCATTGGATTGGTATATTTCCACACCAGAACGAATCAAAATGGACATTGTGGGCTTTCAACGTGTATCGTTTTCTCATTTTCCTTATAACAGGTTCAATTACGATTTTGATGAGCATTCAAATGGTCGTAGCTACAGATCTGACCACACTAGCTAGGACCATTGACATATGGACTATGTTCATGTCGGGCATTTACAAATGGTATTGCATGACGACGTACAACGAGACATTTTTAAAGCTAAGGATAACATTGAACCAAATACAAGCTCAAGGAACATTAGCGTACGGAAAACCGACCTTTGAATTCATGAATAACTACTTAAAACCTACACGAAAAATTACTTCATGGTATTTGTTTGGTGGTATTATTGCGGTGTTTTTTATAACCATTAATCCCTTAATAACTTATCCAAAGAGGTAAAATTCTGAAGAATACCATAATACACATTTTAAACTTGGAACGAATATAACTGTGTAAATCACAGTTGAATTGATATTCTGATTCTAGAACGTCGTTGGAATTGGATTATTTCAACGATCCGAGGAGCTTCCCATTGATCTGTTGGATACCGTTCAAGATAAGCGATCAATGGATGTTTTTAACGATTTTCATGTGTCAATTTTTCGCATTAGTCCTTGTTATGTTGATGTATTTGGGTATCGACTCGTTTATGTTTGGTGCAATTTACGCCATCGGAGGTCAAATCGAACTGTTAAACTCATCCCTGAATAACATTGAAAATTCTCTGGGCAAAGGTGTGCACTTCTATAATTACTTGTATAATAAAAAGTATTTAAAAATATAAAATTAGGGTATAAATATAATCATAGAATATATATAGAACGTCATTTTGAAGGTTATAGACTTTTTAGACTTGTCGGTTCCCAATATAAAAATGTAATGTCTTTATTTCTATTTTTGAAGTCGATGATTCGTCTAAGGATTCAGTGATTCATTATACTGATATACAACAAAGACAATACTACTCGATCCTTCGAGAATGTGTGAAACATCACATTCTAATTCTCGAGTACGTATACGATAAAGTTTTTTGCATAATGTAGATTATTAATTCAATATTGAAGTAAAAATTGTTTTCGCAAAAATTTATTTTTATATTAACTTACGTCAACTGTATTTTTTCAGTTATATAAAAAATATACGTACATTATTTAGTTCACTTATAATCATCGATTATTTACATGGAATAACATCTGTGTCATTCGCATTGTTCCAGTTAAGCGTAAGTAGTTAAGTATAGATATTAAGTTGATATTAATAAATCTGTAGGTTACAGATTGATCTATTAACCTAAATTTATTAATTCTGATAAAAATTCATTCGTTAAAACTTAATGTTTTATAATATTGATTGCCATTTAAACATCAAAAATACTATTGCTTTTCTTAAAAAAAAATTTATAAAAATGTTAAAATTATGAAAAAATG
>JAIPRL010013384.1:0-10624 GCA_025469235.1 Pemphigus obesinymphae
CTCATTCTCTGTTCTATCTTTCTACCTACTGCCCAAAATTCCGTTCCATACATCATTGCAGGTCTCACCACTGCCTTATAAAATTTACCTTTTAACCTAATAGGGATTCTTTTATCACACAGAATACTTGACACTTCTCTCCACTTCGTCCATCCACATATAATTTCATTAATTAATTACTTAAATTTTTAGTTAGCAATACTATAAAATAATAGTATATTATACATACATACATACATAGGTACCTGTGTAATAATTTAAAAATTATGAACATTCGAATTTTTGTATATCAGATATTTGAAAATCATTCAATATAACAAACACAAATAAATCGGCCATAATTAATTTAGTATATGATATAATATTTACTTGCATGTAAAAACTAGCTAACTATCAATAGGTATCTACTATACGAGAAGTACATATAAATTAATACATTCAATCTAATAATTAGGTTGAAAAAACTAAAAGGTATTATTACTAGAACTATATTATATAGTTGAATATACTTTCTAAGTTAGTGTATAATTATACATAAAATCTAATAATTAAGTTGATACAACTATTCCTCCTTATTTTTCTGGGACAATTCACCGATAAAATTTTTTAACAGTATTATATGCCGGACTGGTGAGGAATGGACTGATCCTGTTCTCAACCAATTGGAGGTGAGACAAAACATTTTACAGAGTCAGGAAGTTACAAAACATGCTTATGACCAACATATGACATGATGGTGTAAGATTTGTCCTAGGGGAAGTAGTAGTGATGTTAAGAGCTCCTGTATTAGGTGAAGGATCTAAGCTCCAGGCAAAATATCGTGCCACTCCTATGCAAGTGATCGAGGTACTGCCAAGTGATACCTATCGGGTGGCAGACATAAATTCTAGTGGGCGTATGACATATGCTACCACAGCTCATGAACTCAGCTGAAGTCGTGGAAGATCCTCAAGGAAGACGAACCTGAAGAAGATAGCAATGACAAGGAAAACGAACCTGTTCAGATAGACCCAGCAAGGACTTCAGTCGAACCGATATACAACCAGGACGAGTCAACTAGGAGACGACCAATCCGACGCCGTCAACTTCCTCAACATTTCAAGGACTACCAACTATAAATCTTTTGTTTATATTCTTTTAATTATTTTTATTTTATTTTTAGTTTAGATTATCTGATGAATATGAGTAGGCAATATGAATATGTAATGTGTATATATATGTAATATGACAATCAGCCCGAGGACGGTCTGTAACGGTCAGGAGTGGTCGAGTGTTAGAAATGGTCACACTGGGCTTGATCCGACCCCTTCTCACTGGTGTTCAGACACCAAATGTGAGGAGCCTGATCTGACACAGTCGGTGCGTGTTCTGTTCTTTTTTTTTTGACCCGACCAACAGCGTGTGTTGCCGAAGGTCTAGTACGTTTTAATTCATTTTATTTGTTTGATTTGTAATTTGTGATCTATGATAATGTGATATTTGTTAAAGTAATATACTAATTTCTAATACCTATATATTATGTCAATACCATGGCATAGGCTACCTATAGGTATTAAATGTACCTATACTAATTTAGGCATTTTTATTAAACGTTTTTCATCTTCATTTTGTTTTCCATTTGTACTTAGAAAATTAATAAAAGAAGATACAATATAATTTTTTAATTTGTTGATGTTTAGAAATATTAAATTTCAAAAAGTCATCCAGGTACAGATGGTGTATTATTATCATTTTAAAATTGAAAGAAAATATAAATCATTGCATTCAAAAAAATTATTTTGAGCAACGTTTAGTATATAATAATATAACTATTAAAAGTATATATAGATACTAGCTGAATTACCCGGCGTTGCCCGAATTAGATTACTCTGTTTTACATATTTTTTCAATATTTAGAAACTTTTCTGTATACATCATAACATATCCCATGCAACTTCGTTCGTCCCAGTGTTTAGTATTTTACATATTCTATTTGCCTAATCCATTTTAATTTTTAATAAAATTAAAAAAAATATTTTATATATTTACAAATACCACAGAATTCAATATCAGCGCCACTTATGGTACACAAACTTCTGCAGAAGGTAAATTATTCATAAACTTCTCAGAAGGTTTTAATGGTCAATTATTCATGAACTTGTGATTTTTTTCATTTTAAGAAGTATTAGGGAGGGGGTGACAAATAAAAAATTTAAAAAAAAATGTTCGTCAAAAATAAAAATATAATTTCCTAGAACCCGGTTGTAGCGTCACCTACCGGGTGCAATTGTGAATCTAAACCATCCAAGGAGCCATCACTCTAACACACACAAAACGTTTTTGTAAATTTAATTTGTATGCCTTATAAGTCAAGGTTATAAGCTTATAAGTCAGGTTGAAACCTTATTAATATAATTAAATTTAATAATAAAGTATAAACTTACTTTGTTTTTTTTTAAATGCACTGTACGTAATATTTCCTTTCTTTTTCTTTTTGATAAAAGTGATCTTGTTTTGCCACCCTAATACCAGTCTTTTTTATTATCCATTACAGAATTTATAGTAGGTAGGTATATACAAATAGGTAAGTATAGAGACACGCTGGTTTCAACTTTCAAGTTTGTAAAATTATTACAAATGTAGTATCTAATCTGTATCTATTTTGAATTTCGATATAATTCCTTTTCTAGAAGTAATTATTGTATCGTACTTTGAGCGGACGATAAAATTGTCCACGCACACACAGGTACATATCACCATTCAATTTTATTACAACTTTTAATTTCATGTTCAATTAGTTTAATATTAAAAATCGCCTCGGTTAAATCCTAGAAGACATAATTCAAAATTCTAATCAGTTTTCAAAATTAAAATCGGTCCAACACAAGCTTCTCAATTTTGTCTAGATTTTAGGTTTATAATGGTAGGTACAAATAATACACCGTTTCCAATCCGCTTAATGTGCATCTATATCTGAACAAATTTGTGTATTTTGTTTTTTTCTAAGCGTTTATTTTTTACCGATTGTCCCCATCTGACCAGGACGTTCGTTCCGAATACGCGTAGGGGAGACCTGGGATGAAAGTAACATTTTTACTTAATTCCATTTTTAGGAAATTGTATTATTTATTTTTTATTTTAAGCGCTACCATTCTATAGAGGAACATAGTGCTTATTAAATTATGCCACAACAATTATTTTAATATTGATTTAAACTATAAATATTCTAGATTAAAAAAAAAAAGTGTTACTTTTGTCACTCGGGGTCAAAAGTACCTAATACACACTTCATCTTGTTTTTAAATTATAAAATACCCATGTTTATAAAAAATAAAACAAAAAAACTAACACTTAGGTATACAATTACAGTCTTGTATAGGTTAGGTTAGGTTAGGTTAGGTCATTGTATTCAAGTAAAATTCAAACAATAGGTATAGCAGAATAATATACTGTAAGATAAAATAAAATAATATAAGATTTAACAAAATATTAAAACAAAAACTTAATACTTTTATTTAAAATAAATAATCAGTCTTCTTGATAATAATTATAATAAAATATTTAAAATATAATAATATGATTAGAACTTAAAATATAGCTAGTAGTAAACATCATAATTTACTTATTGCTTAGTGTATAAAAAAAACAACTATTTTATTATTGTATTCTAGTAAATATTGTATTAAAATAACAAATTGAAACTTAATAAATTTTAAAAACATGATTTGCCTACTAATCTGCTTCACTATTTTCTCAAAATATGTAGTTTGCAATCAACAATTGGTGAGTGCATTTCTCATGTGCTCAAAGTTTGCATTTATTATACCGGATCCATGGTTCACTATTTTTACTGTTAGTGTACAGATCCGAACAAACTAAACAGAATATTATTTGTCGATATACGTAACGGTCAAGGTTTATAAATTATACAGGTTGCCTCAAAGTCATGTTTTTTCCTACCCTCCCAAGCTCGTACCTATGTGACGCGTGACGTTATTGAAGTACAGATTCTGATGACCGTACTGCTATACAATATATAGTTTTACTTTAGGTACTATAAACGATTTATTTATTATTTTAATTTTATTTATTTAATAAAACAGAACAGGGCAATACGAAAATAATATGTTCTACTATATTATAAATGATGTATTTATTATTTTAATTTTATATATTTAATAATACAAGTAATAAGGAAAAAAAATCCAAAAATAATTCACTTGTATGAAAGAAGTGTAGGTACACAAATTTACTCTGTAAAATTTACATATAATAATTTACATAAAATTTACTGAGATATGTAAAATAATGTAATGATTTTTTTTATAAATATAAAATTTTTCATAAAACATTTTTGAAAATATTACCTGTATGATGTTTTATAGATAGGTACCTACCTATTTGTATAAAAAAATTAATAGCTATAGGTATTAGATTTATATGTGATTGGATTAAATATCTGCACAAATTTTTATTTAAACTTCTAAGACTATAATTGGTGTTAATTGATTAAAAAGTTCGGATTTTATTTATACTAGTCATTGATTTTTTTTTTAGGAATTAGGGGACATCAAATTTTATTATTTTACTTTATTTTCTACAAAATAACAAAGAATAAATTAAATTAAATTAAAAATGCAATATAGGAAATTTGTGATTTTCCACTGTTATACGGAACACAATAATAAATAGTATATTGAAATCTAAAATTGAAAATCTTTTTATAAAATTAATTTCATTAAATTTTGTATTTTTATAACATAAATCCATTCTCTAATTATAAAAAAAACTTGGCTATCGCAGAACGGCCAGTAGAAGTAACTTCAAATTTAATATACTGTTGAATAAATAGTAAATATTTATTAATTTTTATTTAAGACATGTATAATTAGAAAATAAATATTTTTATAGAAGCAAGTGTTACTTTTTGAAGAATCACATCTCAAACTTTCTATACAATAGTAACTAGTAATAGTCACGTAGAGTAACAGACGTGAGTGTGATTTATCGTATTATAGATGGTGGAAGTTGGTCTATCGTCCCTATGGTTCTCGGACAGGATAGTGTATTATTATTTTAAATTTGATTACAAAGATAATAACCAAAACTTTTAGTTATTAAACAAGTTCATTTTAATTTAATTTTATTTAAAATAAAACAAAATACATTTGTAATAAAAATAATTATATGCAAATATATACTAAGTATAATAAAAATTTTTACATGATACAAATATATACATAATACAATTTGTATTGTAACCTCATTTTAGATTATTTTTTTATTTTTTGCATAGAAATTAAATTTTGATTAAAATATTTCATTCTAAATTACAATTTGATATTTATCATCTGTTATCACTCTATTAAACGTTCTATTTTTTAATTGTTTTACAATATAACGTCCTTTAGGAATTTTTCTTTTCGTAAATTTTATAAATATTTTTTCACAATGTAATATTAATTTCTTCAAATTATTGCTAGGAACTCTTAATTCACCATAAGATAAATGATTTACCCCATGTTGGTAGTGCATAATTATGACAAGATTTACCTATCACAGCAGTTATTGATCCAAGTTCGAGATACTTTGGTCTGTATTTTTTGGCTACCCAACCAATTGAATATTCAACTGCATCTTTTGTCATTTAATTCTGAATTTGTTCTTTTAGTGTATTTGATATCTCATCATCACTAATATAATTTGTATCACTTACAATATTTCCCTCTTTATTTATGATTATATCTGCTTCTTTGATAATACAATTTCTTCATTATTTTTGTCATGTGTATTCGAACTACAAATAATAACAGGATATTTTCCCCCAAAACTATCATTCTTAATCTATACAATGCATTTAATGGGGTAGAGTGGTCTAGATTCAAAAAAATCCGTCGAGAAAAAGTAAAACTACTTGTGCAGAGAAACATAAACAATGTATAATGCCGTATATCTACTTATCTAGGTACCTATTTTATTTAATTAAATTATGCTTTATATGATACCCTGTGACGAGTCCATATTAAGAATTTAAGTCTGTCCCGCTGATTCATAGGATAGGTATAGGTACATTACTATAAATTTTATATCACATAGTCATGAATTTAAAATGGTAGGGGATTGCCGTAGTATTTTTCCAAATTTGGATTAAATTTATATTGATACATTCGGCAAATCTTTATTATATAATATACGATTCAATCGGACTTTCGAACATATCGACCTGACGACAATGGTACGTTATACAAAAATTCGAGAACGAAAAGTCGGAGCGACTTCTAATATGTGCAGCGGAGTAGGTACCTACTATATAATATTATATCAATATTATATTTAACGGTAAATATTTCTTAAAATTTTGATCAAATTTATATTGAGGTTGAGTAAAAACTTGTTACACTCAGGCGAGAACATTTAAATAAATGTGTTAAAGTTATTTGTTATGTATTACCTATTTAATAAAAATGTCCTCATTTCCAAATTCAGGTTAAAAGACGAATTTCAATATAATTTCACCAATTTTTTTTAAAAATGTTTGTATAGTTATGACATTATGAAATATTAAATAATAATGGTAGTTTATTATATTTTGGTTCTGTTGTTACGGATGTTTTTATTTGATAATTTATTTGAGGTTATAGTTAAGGTTGTTCATTATTATTTAATATTTATTTTAATTGTAAAATAAGCACAATGGTGCGTAGGTACTACTCAAAAGTTGTAAAGCATAGCGTGACAATTATTATTATTTTTGATAATTAATTAACCACATCACTTAAAAAAAATATATCAAAAATTAACAACAAAAATCTGAGAATATATAAAAAAAATTAAGTATGGAGAGTACCATCGTGAGAGCTACCCCCATGCGCTATTATCATTGTGTGGACGCAGCTTAACTTACTGAAACGAACTTTACAACGTATAGATAATTTCGTTCTACATGTTATCCCAACCAAATTGGGTTCATCTAAAACTCCACATAGTTGCTATATGCAACGTAAACTTTTCTGATTTAAATTTATATTTTTAAGAGGTGTTTTGGGTGTTCATCTTTTCCTGTATAAAAGTATGGGTAGCCTCAAAAATGTTTTTAAGAAATATATAGTTTTAATATTCTAAGATAAGTTGAAAATACTTACTGTACGAAAATATGTGTAATATGTCATATTGTGACAAATTTCACCAAGTGAGATATGTGACAATGTGAAATACCTAGACACATAGGAACACGTGACTTGATATAATTATTGAACGAAGAATAAATATAGTTTTAAATATACAAGATAATTCTTAAATTAATAGCATAAATTGGCAAATAGTAGGTAAATTAAAATTGAATTTATTTTTATCTTGTGATATAGTCTGCATAAGTATAGATGCTTACACCAAAAAAATAATGAATACATTTTTTTTACATCTAAATTGAAAAACCTGCGCGGTCTACAGCCGTTCTATTCAATTTTTTTCAATTAAATGTCTAAATTAGATATTATTTAAAAATATAGGTAGGTACCTATTTTCATTTCTTTCTCTGGTAAATTTAATTGAATTTCTTTCTCTATGACCATAAAAAATCGTTCCTACAGTAATCCTAAATTACCTCATTAGTGAAAATTTATTCATTCTTTTGTATATGTACTTATACGAATATAAGTATGAATCAATTTTTTTTGCATCTACCCAAATTGAAAAACCTGCGGGATCCACACCCGTCCTGTCTAATTTTTTTTCAATTAAATTTCTAACTTAAAATTTCTAAATTAAATTTTAAATCAATATATAGATATATAATACAAATCTGTATTAAGTAACTATTTTCATATCTTTTTCTGGTAATTTTAATTGAAATTTCTCTCTGTATATAGCTATATAAATTTATTTTCACCCTAATCTTAAATTTTCCCAGAAGGGAAACATTTATACATTCTTCAGGTATAAGTAGGTACATATATCGAAATAATTTCGAATTAATTTTAATTTCTAACCCAAATTAAAAATCCTGGGGGGCCACAACCGTCCTTCCCAATTTTTTTTTTCAATTAAATTTCAAATTTAAATTTACAAAATTAAATTTTAATTCAAAATGTAGGTGTGTATTACAATTTTGTATTAGGTACCTATATTTTCATATCTTTTTCTGGTAATTTTAATTGAAATTTCTTTCTGTATATAGCTATATAAATTCATTTTCACACTAATCTTAAACGAACCTCTTACGATGATTGCTGATACCTACTATTTGTGCTATCTATTTCCAACTCTCCTTTTGCTCTCATGCCCGCTTTTTGTTGCCCTACCTCTTGTAAAGTTGTTAAGTGAACAGAAAATTTTTGTCTTGTGGTCAAAATAACTCGTTTTCTACTCATCTTGTTGTGGCACATTGAAACTGACCACCTATCCTCATTCTGATAGTCGCTGGGTCTGCTTTACCTGTTCTCCAGTCTAAAATATACCCGGCCTTCCCCTTTTAATAATGAAACCACGTCCAACGAAGACATAATGAACGCTATTAAGGTACTACAAAAGGTACAGTCTGACATTCTTGACTTGAATGACAGGCTCGTGGATTCCCAAGCACTTCGCAACTCCTTTTTATTCTATGAATGACCTGCTAATAGAAATGACTGAACGTGAAAAATGCTCACACAATATCATTGTCTATTGCCTTCAAGATTGTTCTTGTACTATTACTACCGAAAGAATCGCCAGTAATCTCAATCTTAACAATAATATTCTATCCACTCTCTTTCTATGTACCTTCCGCCATACCTAATATTATTTAGACTGGGATGAATAAATAATAAAGAACCTAAACCGCTAATAGTCTTACTTCCCTCCAAAGATGCTGCTCTTCATTTGATTGCCGACTTCAACAAAGGTAATCCAGGTGACCCACCTTTCTTTAATTTCCATTTCTCGCAATCGTACGTTACTCGAACGTAGCTCGGTTAAGCTGAACTCGATGAACGTAAGAAAATAGGTGAATGGAATATCTCTGTCAAGTGCAGAAACGGAGCTCATTTTATTACTCCTGATTCTCATCAAACTAAGCTAAACCGCACTTCATATAGACATCCAATATTAACTTCGCCTCGAACGAATCCACTCATCGATCGCAGCTGTCCTCACTAAACTATACCTTCTATCAACTTGTTCTCTGTGCATCCATTCCATGTCTACTATCAACAACTATTTTTATTTTACTAATTCCCACAGATATGTAACGAATTTTTCTATACCGTGAGGCGTGTTTGATGTATACAATTTAAACATTTCTTATCAAAATGTCCGAGACCTTAGGACCAAATTAACCGAATTCAGATCTTCCTACTCACTCTTTTGCTTTTTTGAAATTATAAGCTTGGGCTTTCTAACTGTTGTATATATTCAGGTTGAATAGAAACCATAACAATAATAATTTTTGGCAAAGCGGAGGCTTTCTTATTGTCGTCAAAACTTCGTTTAAATTATTCCCTATTATTTCAATTATTTGTAGTATAGAACAGGTTTTACCTTGTTAACCCTTGACTCAATTAGAATTCTGATTGGCGCCGTTTACCTATCCCCCCCCCCCCATATTTCCTCACAAACTGTTGAGTCCCATGTATCGTCTATCAAGGAGTTAATTTCCTCTTTAACTCCTACTCAGTTCCTTCTATGTGGTGACTTTAGTATTCCTAATGTCTTTTGGTCTTATGACACATTAGGACTTTTTATTCATGGTCAACTTTACTCCTTTATCCTCTCTCATCGTTGATTCCTTTTCTTACCTAAGCCTCTTCCAATTTAATCACGGTAGCTTTTTGGACTTTGTTTTTTGTAGTACAAGCAATACTTCCACTTCTATAGCCTCGTCATCCATCGTTTGTCCTGATTCCCACCACTCACCTCTATTTATTACCTTCTTACTTACTATTATGACAAAAAGCATCACATCTCGAACCTACTACGACTTTAGAGCCACAGACTATATTTCCGTTTTTAAATTCTTTCTGTATTTTTATAGGGTAGATATTTTCATCCTATACCATCGAAGACGCTGTTCTGTCTTTAACGAAGCAATTCATAATGCTATCGATAAATTAGTTAAAAAAAAAACTTGGGTTACACCCAAATTTCCTTCCTGGGTCTCCCCTTATCTAATATTCTAATATTCCTTAAAAAAGTGTGCTCACATAAATTTTATGTAGTCGAAGGTAGACTTAGGTACACTTAGCTAGATTAGATTCAGACTATTCTAACTTTTCAGAACTGAGAGCTAAATGCAAACATTAATCAAAATTGGACTACCACTCTAATATTAAAAAACTGAACTCAATCTCTCATCCTAACCTACCTACTTTTGGAAGTATATCAGGAACCTTCAGCGAAATCCTCTTATTCCCTCCTTGGTTCACCTAAACGACGTTAGTTCCACTACTGACACTACTTCAACTAAACTTTGTAACACTTATTTTGCCTAGGTTTACAATGAACCATTACTATATCCAATGTCTTATGCTCTACATCATAGCTAGAGCCGGATTAAGTACTTTGGGGGCCGTAAGCAAATGATTCAGATGGGCCTAATTAATTACTTAATAAATATAGGTAACATCAATAAAATATATGAAGATTATTGTTTTCTATTATATATAGTCTT
>JAIPRL010013385.1:0-10622 GCA_025469235.1 Pemphigus obesinymphae
CCGAAATGAAGTTTATCGGTGTCGTATTGATTTCGCCATCCTTTTAGGCTTTAGCCATTCACGGATAATGAAGATTATTTATTACCTATATGATACCAATATGATTTAATAAGATCAACTATTCAACGTTTTATGTCATGATTTTTATCTAAAACCATTTATGCGATAAGGACTAAAAACATTCATTTTCGTAATTTCAAGATTTTTCCAAAAATAAATTATAATTTTTAAAAATTTTTATTAAAAATTACAACAAACAATGCGTTCCTTGCGTTCCTTGATAAATAAATTAAGGGGTACGCTGTTCAACATGAAAAAAATGAAGAGTAGCTCCGTCCCCCTGCGTCCCTCCACAAATCCACCACTGTGTGTAAAGTAGATACCTACTCACCGCTACACTCTCGTTGACCGGATCATTGTGCAGTGATCAAACTCGAATCCCCGCACGTCCGATGATGAAATGGATTCACCAGTCTTGTTTACCGGAACGATGAACGTTAACCAGATATTGGCCAACACAACCGACAATATGAGTATGTGTGCTAGGTTTGAGAAGGCAACAGGATGAACAATAAGTATAAAATATGTAAAACGCAGGTCGATTGAAGGATATTTTGGTATTTCTTTGTTTTTATTCTGACGAATGTTATATGAATAATTTATGCGCTTAGAATACCTGTACAATTTCTAATGCTTTAATAGCGAGTAAAAAACGATAACGAAAAGAATAGGTAACGACAAATAAATATACACAGGTACCTACGACGAACGATGAAAATAAAATATTTGAATATTATATTGCCTCAATGGCGAACACGAAAAAAAAAAGGATTTACAATGTTATATTATGTCGAGCGAATGATATTATTTCGACAGACTGAAAATTTAACAATTAAATAATAAATAATAATAATACGAAAACAAAACAAAGATATGGTAATGAAAGTATAATAGGTACAATAATAATTAAGACGGTAACGACAACGACAAAAATAACAGATAGGTACGATAAAATAAATAATTATTATAATTTAAACACATATCGGTAAGTAGGAACGAGAGAGGACGGATAAAAATAAGATACGTCTGAAATTTGCCCAAATTTTGATCCTATGATGTGTCTACATAGGTTTTATATTCAGAAAAATAAAAACAAATTCGTTGTATTATACATATTATTACGAACCACTTAAATTTACTTAATGTAAAGGCTATAGTAAAATTAATTCTAGTATTCGAATACCATATAATTTACATAATTAATTTATACATAATGCTTATATTATAAATAGTGGCGTATTTAAGGGAAGGAGGTTCGGGGGTACTTGTCTCCATAGAATCATAAAATACTGAATTTAAAAACTTAAATACATATAATGAATTTTTGTAGATAGAATTTTTAAACAATAATACACAGAAATAGAGTGTGATGATTGAAAAATGTAATAATAATGCCCCAAAAATTAATATGACTACATTTAGATTGTGAACGTCGTAAAATAATTTTTCGTTTTACGATGATGATTATTTGTTTTATATTTTTCTGTGAACTATTTAACGACCAAAAAACTTGACATCATGATCTAAGTTTTTCAATTGGACCAATTTTTTGCACAAAATTTTATCACAGAGTACTTTGAAGATGTAATTTGTTGAATTTTGAATATACATTAGAAAAAAATATCGAAAAATGACGAAAAATAATAGTTATTTCCTGTTAAGTCCGAAAATATTGGTATGTATTTTACTCAAGCTTAAAAAAAAATTTAATAATGATATATATTTTTTTGTTTCAAACAAATATTTGAGTTTCCAATATTATTGTATTCACCATTTAAAATTATTTTACAATATGGATAGATTTTTTGTAAGTAATCAAAATTCGATTACAATTTATTATACCACATATTTTAATATAATTACTATTAATCGTGCTATTGGGTTCAAAATTGATTATATTTTAAAGTATTATATTAGAAAAAACATATTAAAAATAATTAAGGAATTCCGAATCAGTAAGCTGTTATTTTGATAATTTGATATTAAATTTTACATAAGAGTTGACGTTTATAACTAACTTTTTACGTATCTATTGAATATTTTTTTAAAGTATTATAATATTGTATATGATAATTTAACTCGTAAACTATATTTTGAATGTAGACAGCTTTATTCGTTATACTTTCTCGTATTTTAGACACTAATGTGGCTATCTATACCTAATATGAAATCAATGAGATTTTTTTTGTAGTGGTAAAATTTCAAAAATGAATACATTTTACTTTAAAATTAAGAAAAAACAATAAAATTTTATTTGTAATATTAAGATTCAAATCCATCAAAAATTTCACACAAATGATTAAAAAAAAATTTTATTTAAAAAAAAAGTTAAAAATTTTTATTTTTATTTTATGCCTACTCAGACTTATATTTAGTAGTTATTATTATAATATGTTATTGTGTATGTATCTATTGGTCCATAACCATGTTATCTGAATTAACTAATATTTTTGTGGTATGACTATATAATAAAAATAGTAAATTACATATTTAATAATCGATAACTTAAAAATGTCTCCTCTTAAGGTTATAATATTAATTGTTTTAAATCAAAATCTTTGTAAACAAATTTTCAAGATCCAAAATCTAAATTTTGGAAAAACGACTTGAAATCTAAAATACGATTTTCCTTTTTGTATTCAAAATCGATTGATATATTTAGCTTTGCTTGTTGTACTGAACGATTTTGAAAATATTTAATATTTAATGGTTTAATTATTGCTATATGATTGATGGAAAAATCGTTTAAATATATAACATAATACATTACTTTTATACTTCATATTTTTATTTAAATCGAATACTCACTTTTATCAGATCTCACCTCTTTCTCCATTACAGTTCTTTCTAAATAGTCCTTTTTTTTTTTCTTATTTATCAAAGCGACTTGAATACAGTCCGCTTCGGATATCTTGCTTTGTGTTTCTTTCATTCTTATAAATGTCTCTTTTAAGGATTTCTGCTCGCTAACAACTTTAGCAGTTTTTAGACGAATTTCTCTTATCAATAATTCATTTGACGTCCTTCGGTGTTTATAAAAATGTACATATTTTTCGCAATAAAAATTATTAGGTTGTTCAACTTTTGACCTATACAAATCATGTCCATTACTATATAATAAAATATATATTTAAAATTTTAAGTAATATATTAAATATAGTTATATGTATGTACATATAAAATACAAATATATATTTTATATGAGCTATATGATGTACTGGATAATTTTACATAAAAATATAAACGATTAACAAATGAATAAACATTATTTATAAGTAGTACTGCAGATTATTTTTAATAAATGTAATTGGTAGCTGGTAGTATAATAAGTTTATTTATTTAGTATATGGTTTTGATTACATTATCTTTAGGTACATGTGTTAATCTTAAACATAATATTCATAATGAATAATATATATTTTGACTATTAATATTTATTGGGCTCTTTTCAGACATTATTTTGTGATATTATTGTTGAGTATAGATTTGTACTATTTTTCACTAATCAAGTCAATTGTATTATTTGTATTATGTTGGGCAACTGGTATTGCAATTTGAGACTATTGCTATCAAGAGTTTTTATTTTACAAATATTCTATATTCATTTGAAGACCAAGATATGCATAGAAATGACCAGGGAAACATGAACAAGAAACCAGTTCATTGAATTTAAAGAAACACTAAATGATTCCGAAAGCTAAGTTTAGGTCTTAAAAAGAATATAATATTTTGCTATGTGTGGTCAGTACTCCTATACAGATGTAAAAAATGGATATTGAAAGAAGAACGAAAACCCAGATTGTAATATTGGAAATGTACAAGAATATGGAAAATCCCACGGACACGAAGGAATGAGATGTACTAAAAATATGTACTACTAATGGAAACGGAGCTTATATTGAAACAACAAAACATAGTTTTTTGTCATTTCTGACGTGGTACTAAGTACAGACTTCTACAGTCAAATTATGATATGAAAAATTGAAGGACATCGGAGATATAGGCTGTAGTGGTTGCAAAACATCCGGCAGTGGACCGTTATAACAACTGCAGTGGAGTTATTTTGAATCACTCAAGACAGAACTTCATACTGTCGAATGATCGTTAGTTTTATATTCATAATGATTAAGCAACATCTGTATCAGGTGGTACTAAAAGAAAAATATGACACTAATAACTACTATATTAATTTTTATTTTATAATAATTATTTAAACTAAAAGAGTTCTACGGAACTTTCTTCTACGGAAAGTTCTAAGGAAAATATATGGCCAGTCTTTGCTAGTCGAACCAATGGACGGAGAAAGTTACATAATTATAAACTTCAAATGTTATTTCAGAGGCCTGGAATAATTAAAGATCACTAAAAGAAGACTAATGTGGGCAGGCCATGCCTGGCGTAAATGAGAATCTTTAGTTAGGCAGGTAATAGAAGAAGACTCTATAGGGAAAAGGCATTTAGGGAGGTCAATGTTAAGGTGAAAAGACTGTGTGAAAAAGGAACGAATAGAACGATAGGACCAGAAACCAGATGAAGGGAAGTAGCAGAGAATAGAGAAAAGTGGTAAGATTTTTATCTAGTGGTATAGATTTAAGAAGATTATAATTATTAATTCACTAATAACTAGCTGTACGCTATGGGTATTACAAACTAGGTATATAGCGTTAGTCATTCTTTGATTATTCATCACATCTGTTGTGTCTTACTGTAGAGTTAAATTAATTTAAAATTCGTTACACTACTTTGTTGTTCATTCAAAAAATATTAATCTCAAAGTCAAAAATTAAAGATAACATAGAATTCTTCATACTACTATAGTAAAACTGCTGACTACAAGGCGTCCAATCCTAAACACTGTATGTTGACATTGTCATACGATTTTCCAGCCAATATCTATGTGAACAAATACAAAGTGGCTACTATATAACTTAAAAACTCTAAGTGGAATTTTATGTGGACAAAAAATGAATCGTAATTCGTAGTAGAAACACTAGATCAAAAATCAAATCCATTTGCTGTTTACGTTGTTAACTACACACTTCCGGATACTGCAAATAAATTGATTAATACAGAGTTATTTTCCATTTGATGTATCAAAAAGCTGCTGAGGATGCTCATTACCAAGAGAACAGCTTTGCTTATTCAGATGTCCGGTTGCAGTTATTATGTAAAGTATTGACAAATTCTAATTTGAAACAGTTTCCACTGAATTCGGGTGCTATTTGAATTATTATTAATTATTTTAAAAATCCTACAGGTCTATATAAAATGTTGTATTTTAAGAACTTAGGATAGTTATCGTGTTAGTTATGTTTAAATTTCTCAATGTTTTGGTTAGATTTTACAAAATTACGTAATACATACGTAATATCATGATTTTATAATAATTGTTTTTATTTAGTTGCAACAAACTTTTTAGTATAATAAGTAATCAGTGGTGAATTTGAGGAGGTTGTGATAAGGCGATCTCCCTCTCTTGGACGATACTTTTTGTATTACTGCATTTACAGAATATCACCAAACATTTGGAGAAATACATCAATGCCATGTGTTAGATAAGGTGGTAAATGGTAATATTCTTAATCAACAAATATAATAAAACATCAATGAATGTTTTCCCCCCATGATCTCCGTGACCGTCCGTATTATCCCTTTATTCTACAACCGTTTTTATGTCCCGATTTCCCAATCCGAATGGATGAAAACACAAAATTAGGACCTTAGGAGCGCACGGGTTGTGGTCGGTCTTCGCTGAGCCTCCGCCGTCGTATTTTCTCTTCAAAATTTTATCTTTTCTTATCGTCGTATACTCGCACCGACTTTCAACTAAAATAATATTCTGTGCTCCTTATTTTCTAAAAATAAATTACATTGAAGCTTCATTCAGAATCGTTTTATCAAAATCAATGATCTACCATTGCTCTAAACATTAACATATCTACCAAAAGTATCCTATAACCCGATGAGCGAAGTGCATATATTTACCACTACTAACTGAACTTTTTATTATATTTTATGTTTGCAGTTTTAAATTGAATGATTTAAACATATGAGTAGGTATTCAAGTACGTAGCTCGGGGAGGCCTTAGTAAGCCCCTAAGTATCTTAGAAAATACAAATTTTGATATTTATTCATTAAATTTGTTAAATATCGTAAGATATTCCCTCATTAAATCTGTTAAATATCATAATTTTTACGCAAATGTTCTGACAATCAATTTTACCAATTCGATGTTCCGATCCAATATTGACAAAGAAAATTCCGAAAAATTGTTTTAATGAACCACACAAAATATATAATTTTATTTTTATTTATTAATTTACGACTTACCTATATAATTTATATTATTTATAAGAATCGTGGGAAAATTTTTACATTTATAAAGAGGTGTATACCAAAAAAGTTTGTAAACTGCTGCCATATAGGCTTTATAGTATCTAGTACTTACTTATTTTATGGATGTTATAATTTATAGCATTATAAATTCGTAATTTTGTAGATGTACCTAATAAAAATGGGGTTTACGGCTGAAGCCTATATAGATGTAAATAAGTTTCTAATTTTGGAGGAGGATTAAATAAATAAATTTTAAACTCAGAATTTGTAAAAAAATTTATAATTTTTCATTTGTTTAAATGTTATGTTAGTCAAGAACATTCAATTAATACGTCAGCATACTTTTGGCTATTTTAAACCCTTTTTTCATTGTCAGAAAATATCAGTAAACGGTAAATCCTCCTCTACTTAATTGCGTCTACATTAGTCATACAACTCCTTTGATTAAGAAAAAAAAAAATTAAAATTAAATAAAACCAAAATAAATAGTCCATAAGACTTGGAATAATGAATCGGTGACGAATCAGGATACGATTTCTAACGTCAGCATGGTTCTTACAATCGGACTCCATTATTCTCCTAGGTAATGACGTAATGTTTAATTTTCTCCTCCCTAATCCCTCTGTGAACTAAAAATAACTCTATAAAAGATACATGGCTAATCATAAGCCCAAAAATATTGGCTAACTCAGGCATTTTTTTCTGGCTACGTGCCTATGTGCCTTCACTGCAAGTCATGGTTATGCAAGTTTTAAACAGGGCCGACGGGAAAAGGGGATTAGGGAGTTGTGACGACTCCTCACTCGAGAAATAAATTGAACAAAATCAAGAGTTTAGTCGACACAAAACAAAGGGGTTAACCTTTTTTTTTTTTGCTTATTAACTTTTTTGCAAAAATAAGTCGGAAAAATTACTCTGATGACTCCCACAAATATTTTTTATCACCAACCCGGATTTTAAATAATAATGTATATACCTAATATTGTATCAATTGTTATGTATATTATTATACTTACTTAAAGATTTCATTCTGTTGAAATATTCTAATATATTCAGCTTCGGATACTTTAAGTTTACCTTGAACTATTTTATAATGTTCTAATTGTTCATTGTAATGTTTATTAAAATCGGCATCCATAACCATTACAACATTTTTAAGTTCAAATATCAGGTCAAATATTGATATCCTGTTAATGATAATATACGTATATAATCGTTATATACGTGATTGTATACGTATATTATATAATTTTAAATTAATTTAAACTAGCCATAAGTGGCTATTAATGATTGAATGAATAGATTGATGAAACATACTTCAACATTTCGTGTTTAATTGCACTGTACATGATGCTTCCCTTTGGCGCCGCAGACACTTTCCGCTTAAATTCTTTTAAATCTTTTGAATTTTCGTTAGCTATTTCCCGTTTTACATTACTCAAGTCATAGGGCATCCATGATACGTCTATATCTCCTGACAAATAGTTACATTTTTCTATTTTTATCACAGTACATTTAATAAAATAGGTATATTTATGGTACTGTTGATTAACTCCGGCTGTAGTTTTATTAAATACATTTCTAACGCTTCGCATACGCATTTGAGCAGTACGATATCCTTTTTTACAAATTCAATTTTCATTTGTAATTGATATGATGTACATTCTAAAAAAATTTATATAAATTATATTATGTATAATTATAATATATGCTAGGTATTTATATGAACATACTATAATATAGAGGTATAAATATTATATAAGATTATTGTTAATATTTAGTTCTATGTAGGTACAAAATTTTCAAAAGGGTATGTTAGTGTAAAATACATTGTTCACGAAAGAGCAATGCTTTTTAAAGCTTTTGGTGTTTCTTGTTTTTTAGACATTAATTGTATTTGAATATAAACAGAAATATATAAATATTACTATTATATTTAATGTATTTTAATTATTATTATGTTAATAAATACAATATTTTATGTGTCATAAAATACAATTTTTTCAGTTATACTTACATAAGTAATAGTATAATTAATAAAAAGCATTAATTATACCACTTATTTATATCATACATTTGTATAGGTACTTTTTTTTGTACCTTTTAACGGTATTTCTTCGAATGGTTCTGGTTTTATTTTCGTTTTTGTTTGAACAGATCTATAACTGCCTCCAATACTATAAACCGATGCTTTACTTATCTGTGCTTTATAATTACTATGACTTGCCATGATGTCATAATCGTTTTAAAAATGTTAATCTTTTGTTTTTGGTTATATAACCTTGTAAGATATTGCAAATAATGTTCTGTGATAATAATACTTTTAATGTTTGAAATTTGCTAGTCAACGATAATTATGTTAATTGTCTTACAGCCAGTCATATTGAGGACATAACAATATAATATTAACCTGTTAACTAGGTACTATATATATTTTGTAAATAAAAATACTTTAAAAATTTATTAAATAAAAATATTATATGTCTATATATGATATATAATAAAATAATAATAATAATTTATAAATATTTAAATGCATATACTTTTATGACTTGCATTTAATTTAGAATTCTATAATAATATTTGTTTTGTATGTAATGTCATGTTTTAAATATTATACTTTGACTATTCTTGGTATATTTAAATTATTATTTGATTTCGAACATTCTAAAAATGATATGTTTCAATAAACCATATTTACTAATATTTAACAATCAAAAAATTATCATTAAAAGTAATTAGAAAATAAGTACAAATACTTACTAATAGTATAAAGACCAAAAAACAAGTGGGCAGATGTAAGTAAAAGGGAATGAAGAAAATAAAACATATTCGTTGCATAATACCTTTCAGTTTGCCTAGATTTTTGTGTATAAGAGTTAATTTTTTATGCTTGTTTTCATTATAGAGTAATCGCTTTTAATAAAATACTGAAATATTTTAAGTATTTTTATCTAGCAATTATATTTATTTAGAGGTAATTTTAATTAAATTACAAATATGTTAGAAATATCTACAAAACAAAAATAAATACCGAATAGCTACCTAACAATATTTGGTATCTAGTGCTCTATCAGACAGATTTGTCATGTTTGATATGTGCATTTATACACGTTTTATGAGTTAAAAAATACATTTTTTTTGTGTTATTAAACAACTTTTAATTTTCAAAAATCGATATATAAAGAACGTTCACATTTGACATTAGATAATATTGTTACCAATATCATTTCTTTATCGTTTCATATTTCTACTACAATTTTAAGTTAATGAAAATGAAAAATATGTTTTTTTATTTTTTAATAAATATCCTAACAATAGAATAATAAAAATTATAACACAAAACGTCTTCTAAATTACTTTAAAAATAAATTTAATTATTTTCAAATTGTTGGATTTTAATTTTTCTTAAAATTTTATAAAAATTGTTATACAAATAAAATCGGTTGTGTGGTATCCTCTTAATTTACTTCAATTAAAATGATAATTTTTTATATTATACTTGATAATTGATACTATATAATGATAAAATAGTATTATATTTAGTATACTATATAGATAAGCCCTTTCCAATTCTACTTGTGCCTACTCATCTAGTTTACAATTAATCGTAACGTCTATATAATGTATAATATGTTTTTACATTTTGTTCAATATGTATCATACAATATTTAAGAAAAAAGTATTTTTGCTTTTACGCATTGGAACACGAGGTATATATTTTTAAGTGCTTTTTTATTTGTTTTTCAACTAAAGTAGAGCGATGCACGTTAGAAACTTTTTTTATAAAACATTTGGTTTACCATGTATATATATCACAGATAAGAAAATTTAACATTTTAATTGAAATTCAAATATTTTTTTTCCATACACTTCTATTTGTTACGTTATGATATATAGTAGGTAAGACAAATATACAGATTATAATATTTAGTAATTTATTTAGATTAGTTATACTTAACCAATATTTAAAAAAATATTTATAAAGGTATTTTCTATATAAGTACAATTAACATTAAATGTCTAAGGGGTTCAATGTTCATTGTGCACGTAATTGGACATTAGTAGTACGTAGGAGTATTAAAGGGTGAGCGAAACACCTCGTTGTAGAACTTCAAAATTTATCAACGATAGGATTTTAGGTGAATCCATTTTACCAAACAGCGAACCTTTAATGAACTTTAGATTAAAGGTACGCCTACGTTCAGCCAATGATTACAGTATG
>JAIPRL010013386.1:0-10621 GCA_025469235.1 Pemphigus obesinymphae
ATCGAGTAGATTAATCGATGATTTGATATATCGATCAATCGATGATTTGATAAATCGATTAATCGATATATCGATTATTCGATTAATCGACCATCGATATATCGATTAATCGATGTATCGATATATCAATAATCGATGTATCGTGACGATTAATCGATTACCGATTAATCGATTATAATCGAAGGATCCAAAACAATCGGCTCAAAGCTAAAAAAAAAACTATCGCCCACCCCTAATTGAAACTATAATTAAAATGCAAAGACAACAACACAATGAAAATGATGAAGAATCCAAATCCGTTTATAAAATTAAAATCGGATGATCCAATAAGCTGAATTTTGGAAATTGTACATGATATTTTTGACCAAATATTCGCCATATTTCAACTCCCATAACTATTTTTTAAGTTCAATTTGTTTGTATATTGCCTATCCATCTCCTAAAGTTTTAATTGCTAATGTTCAATTTGTTTGTCTTCAGATATTATAAAATTATTATTGTTCAACATATTCATCACATTGTTTGTGTACCATTTTTCTCAAAATATTGCCAGTATTGAAATGATTTTTGAAGAATATTCTTACTAGCTTTACATAATATAATAATATAATTTATCCAACATTGCAATGTAAGTTCTCCATCATCTTTGGGACCCTCACACTGCTACTTTTAGCAATATGATGGAAAGAGTCCAAAGAAAATTCCTGCGTCGTGCTGCATAAACTATATATAGGTACCTCATGACTATTCTCCTGTCAAACGTATTGTTTCATTAGAAAACCTTGCAAATCACAAATACTTGGCAAACATCAAATTTCTAATTAACCTTATCTCCTCTAAGATCGATTGTCCCGAATTATTATCTCATATATCATTCAATGTCCCTTGTTACGTACTCGTTCGTCTGTCCCCTTCCATATAGGTAGGTACCAATTTCCTCGTCAAATTATTTTCTTAATTCTCCCATTATTCGTCTTATGCAAATTGTAAATATTGCCTTCTTTCTTTTTCATATTAGTCAGTTAAGTTGTATATTAATTATATACTTATCGCTTCTATGAAATTACCTCATCATATTATTAACACTTGATATCAGTTTTAACTAATGTATATTTCACATATTATATTGGGATTGTCCCGTATTTCCAATATAAATATAATAATATATATATATATATAATACCTATATTATATTCGTATAAATAAGATCTTCTTTATATCTATTATATCCTAAAATCAACAAATTGTTCACGTTATTGGAAATACAAAACCCGATTTTACTATGTTGCACGTGTGTCAAACAAAGACAACTGAGTCGAGTACTACGTCCCCTTAATCTATTCTATCTCGTTTTATCTATTATCGAAGCCGTCCTATAATACGTATACACAAGACCAGTGGAACCAGGTCCCCACTATTTAGGGGCCCTCACCAGCTGTAATAGAATTGCAATGGTTTTAATTGTAGCGGAAAAAATTATTTTGAAGAAAAAGTTTTTGAAAAAATGATAATAACAATTTTTTATGATTATATCATTATTATCGTCACTGTAACCATCGCTTACAATCATTAACACCACCGCCATCAACGCCAAGTATCACGTTTACCACCAATGTCAACATCATGGTCTTATCCAATCCGGTTTTTATTAATTTTTGTTCCGTAGCTGTAGGTATTACGTAAGTTAGAAGTTAATTTGTTATATTCTGAGGTCATACCCTCTGCTGGCCAAAACACTTTTGTGCCCGATTAATACCTATTATTATTATTATTATCAATAGTAGGCCGTCAACCTGCAGGTAACCATGATTAAATTTGTCTTATTCATATTTTATTTACCTATACCTATTCTTCTCATACAGTCTATTAAAGTCCAAAACAACAACCTATATAGATTTTACATGAAATCTAACGTCGGTTTAAAATATATAAATAAATAATATGCATACATAATAATAATAATATGTTTGTTTTAAATGGGTATATTCATAGGTCACGTCTTGTCTTCAATAAAAGATTATATAGGTAGGTAGTATGTACGATGATCTTAACACAATTTTCAATAAGTATATATACGAAATAATAGTAGGTACTTAAATTTTATTATACTTCTTTTAATCTTACAAATTCGATGCAGAAAATGGTAAAATGTATTTTAAAACATCAAAATCACAATGTTGACCACCATACGATAATAATTGTTGTATTCCTATAATTTGTATGAACAGTTGTTTATAATTTTATTTAATTAAATTATATCAATGGCTGAATTGGGAATAAAAATAAGAAAGAAGGCTGGGTTTGATTTAAAAATCAATGCTCCAGCTATACACACAATTGAAAAAGTTACTAGTAGGAACTCGTATCATATAGCTACAGCTTCCGCGAGTCATATTTCATGAGGCCCGAATGGTGTGTTCCGCGATACGGATCTAACACTCCAGATTTTTTACTCTCCTTCGGACAGGCTACCGGTCAGTCAACTCAGGTAATGTGGATTCGTTAGATTCGTGATAAGGACAGCCCTTGCATGGTGACTCGAGATGTGGGAGCGTCAGACCCAATCACCTGGTTAAGAGCAGCCCCGCGGGACAAATGGGGACTGTGGGGAGAGGGACATTGTTTTCTCCATCACTTCATAATACAATAATAATAATAATACTTAAATAGAATGAGAAAATGTGACAAGTTGCAAAATAGTCACACATACCATTGATATGACCTCCGCGTTACAAAATAATCAAATTATGTGCAGGGGGTCTAACACATAATATATTAAGTTGTTTATAACACATAAAAAATAATAACCTAAAATAATTAATCTATAGAACACAGATATTCTAAATTATTAAAACAAATTTGAACTCTTTATGAAGAATTGAAGACTCACAAACAATAAAAAAAATATTCAATAAATACCTTTCAAGATTTAGAAAAAATTAGGTACTTAACAAAATAATGAAATAATACCTAAATAGTCAAATAAAAAACAAAATATAATTACCATGGCTAAATTGTAAAATGGATAAGATTAACTATTTGAAACTGGTTTGAAAACCAATTAAAACCAAATAAATAAAAACCGGTTTCAAACCTCACTTTCAAAACTAAAAAAATTTAAATTATTTTGAAGTTCATAACTGCAAATCCGAAATATTCAACCAGTTTGGACTCCTTGGTTTAAAGTTTTATACTTCCATCCAATATTCTAATGCAATGTAATAAAACAAAAATATTTTACTCTTCATTTTAAAAAATTGGAGATAAAAAATGCAGACGGTTATACACTATGATTGTGTGGCGGCAATAATGTCGCCGGTACAAAATTGTCGACAGTATAAATATGTTCTATTATAATTATTACATATTAGATCGTCTTGATTACTATAAAGTATAAATTTTAGAATATAATATGGTAGCATTACGACTTTTTATTAGTACATTACTACATTTATGAAGTTATCATTTCTATGTTTAACAGTATATTCTCACATAATAAAATGCACGTTTAAATATATACCTGTCAGAATTTATATAATATATGGACTATGCACAGCAGAAGGACAAAGATAAAAATGTTATTTATTTCCTATAATATACTTTATAATTTATATATAGTATGAAAATTGAAAATAAAAGTGTTTAGTAGATTATTTTCATATAATTTTTGTTAATAATTATTTAATATTATATTAGAACAACCAACATTTTTGTACCACGATATTTTTACTCGCGACGTTTTTTCCACGACATTATTCCTGCGATATTTTGACGTAGATTCTGCTATGATATACATAGGTACAAAATAAATGGGAAGTAGATCTGTTCTTCAGTGTTCGCTCCCAATTCAACCACTGGTTTATACTTTATATAAATTATAAATACTGCTAAATTGACCTGTAGCATAAGATATATTTTTCAATTCCTTCAAAAAATATCTGTTCATGATAGCATGATATTTATCATTTTCTTCATCAGTTGCAATATTGTTATTGTTACTAATTGTTTGGTGCAAAGGTTTAATACCTTTGATCAAGTATTCTATGTTCTTTACTTGAATTGATTCAGTTTCAAAAGTCATTTGTATCACAGTATACTTGAAATCATCCCAAAATCTTAGGAGATTTAAACAATTAGTTTTACATAATATTCTACTTACATTTCATGTACTGTGTTTATAATAAACTTGGCCATCTGTGCAGCATTCATCACAAGTATATTATTATAATTTACCTTGGATTTTACAGAACTCTCACTATTTTGTTTTGATATTGATTTCGAACATTTTAACTTTGTAGTATTAGGATATGGTAATATGTATTCGTTAGTATTTACAGCTAGTTGACATTTGATATACTCCCTCATATTTTCGAATAATTTTGGCTTAGTAAATTTTTCTTCTAAATGGTTTAAGTTTAAATTTTAATTAATTAATTAAATATTTAGTTACCTATAATACATGGGTAGCAGGTAGCTAAAACGTGTTATATGTAGGTGTACAAAAATATTAATATTTTTATGATATTTCTCACCAATAGCTAAATACATGAAATGTATAATCCAATGTACAACAATAATCCCTTGTAAGATACTCATTTGTGTGCAATGAATATTTTTAACGATGATAGTCAATGTGTCAGCAATCCAAAAGTTTGTGTAATTTTCTTCAATATTTTTTATGTTTAATGTAGACGATACTAATCTGTTAATTTTAATAGTTTTATAAAAATTGCACAACTATAAAATGCTTAATATAGGTCACGGTATAATATAGAGGAATTAGCACGGGTCTATATATACGTTATATGTTCAAATATGTCTGTCAATTCAGGCCTAGCGCAACACGGTAGAAATAGGTGTTCAATCACCCAGTCTTTTATCCCTGATTCGTTGTATATTTTGATAGTGCCTAAATTTAGTAATTTAGTAATGAATTATTATTAATTATTAATGAACTATTCAGTTTCAACTTAAATTTAATTATTTAGAATAATTTACTATGATTTGTATGTCGAATTTTTTTTTAGGTTAAATTAAGTATTAAGCTTTATAACATTGTGGTACCTAAGAGTTTTATTGTGTACTGTAAGTCTGGATATGCATTTAACAAAGACAATTTTTTTTTTTTTCTAATTATGTAATATTTATACTTTAAGGCCCCTGCAAATACGCTATTTCTAAGAGGTTATACATGGGTAACTTTTCTGTCACCTGCGAGTGCGACATCTGTGGGTGTAGTAAATGATTATTAGTGTATGTGCGTGATTCACCCCATATATTATATGTCTTGTTCATGTGTGTGGCTTCCCAGAATACCTATTACCGCTTCTTATATGTAAAATAAGCCAGTACAACTATAGATATAGTTATGTCATATTATAATAATCATAACTTATAATAGTTATTTATTTCACATCGCGCGGGTAAATTAACTTTGATCGTTGACGCTACAGTCGTATACAGCTTATATTATATAAACTAGTATACCTATTATTTAATTTTATTTTATTATGGGTAACAAAGCCAAATTAAGGTCCATTTCAGTAGCCCTCCCCCCCCCCTCCAAATATATAGTTTGTATATTTTATGGATAGTTTTTCCAAAGCCAATCATTTGTGCTACGTTTGTGCCATTTATATTCGTTTGTGCTCGTTTGTGCTAGCCCCCCTTCCTGAGATACCACAAGAGGACCAGTGAAACGGTAGCCCCCCAAATTGGAATTGAAAAGTTTTTCCAATTCCAATCGTTTGTGTTACGTTTGTGCTGGCCCTTTACATAAGGTAAATTAATGATATAATTTATGTGATAATATCTTAATAATTGTATAATTATATTATATTTACTAATACCTATTCCTAGACAAAAAATTTTATGTATAATATCAATAACACAATTATAGTTTATCACCTGTATTTTTGCTTATTTTATATTATGCAATCCAATTTTTCAAAACAAACTTTAAATTATTAAAATTGTAACTATACTATTAATTTACAGTTTGTTTATATTTCCTTTTTTAAATAAGTACAATTTACTTTACAAAAAAAAACTAAAAATAAAAATACATAAACAAAGAATCGATTAGAAATAAAAGTCTTATTATATCGTGTATAACAAAATTTCACTCATAATCCATTTATTTTCTTTAATAAGAAGCGCTGTTGTACACAAGTCAACAAGTATGTACCACCGATTTTCATGTTCACGAAATGCATTAAATATGTAATGTCCCATATTATCAGCACCACCTAATGAATAATTTCGTACTTTGATTTTGTTAGAAAAGTAACAAAGTTTTAATTTAAGTTAAATAATTTTAATAATATATAGTCTTACGTTTATCACACATTATACATTTTAAAATTAAATGTTATTATTGTATAAGCTTTCGATAATCAAGACATTACTTTGTAGACACATATCATATGTATTTCTTAAAATATTTTATATTATGATAAAAGGGCAACTTAGGGTTTCCTGGGTAAATTATATAGTGCATGCAGCATAAGGATTTTGAATAATCATATGTAATTGAATAGCTACTTTATAAAGCAGATATGAATTTGTACATGTCTTAAGTACTCAATGTATTTGTATTCTAAGTACTGCGCATACCTTGAGAATGAGTATAACAGTTGTACACTGCACATTTTTGGAGTTCCAAAACCTATAGGATATAATTGAATGATATATAAATAAAAAAAATAGAAGATACATAGTCTTTATTAACAGAAGTGATAACCCTCTTAGAAAACACATTGAATGAATTACTGTTCTTATAATTATATATTCCTACTTAAAATTCTATAAAAATTCAATTCAGAAAGCTTATAAAAAAATGTTATGAATTGTCACTCCAAACAGAGAAATGAATAGATACATAATGCCCATATATTTTTAACGTATAAATTCTTACTTGTTTTCAGCTCTATAGCGCCTCGAAGTTTATAACCGTACCCATCAATATTAATTATTTTCGGTATGTTGTTAAGTTGAGTAGATACTCCATGAATGTAATCAGAGGCTCCAACTTTGTCAAAATCCTCTACTTTGTTTGTGATAATAAACAAATGATTTTCGTATCTATTTATAAACATAGCTAATGTACATAATATACCTACATATATTCCATATATTTTAATTATATTTAAGTATCTTTCGAAAGAAACTACAGTATAAAAATAAAAATATTATTTTCTCTCAACATTAGAATACATTTTATAACCAAATCTGAGGCTTTTAGAGAAAAGTTTAGGTCAGATTCAAAATGATTGGCTCTAAAAGAAGAGCATAATATGTTATTTTAATTTGATTGAAAAATTTGGTATATATGATAGTATAATATTATTGTTATCCTACCCAATCTTAATGCAATCAAGAGAAAAATAAATAGGTACTTATTAAAACATTAATATAATTAAATTATAATTGTACCTTAAACATCCAAGTTTTCTTCGGTAGTACATGCAGTCCTTATACAAACCGGGTTCTATTGATGACTGTACATTTTTATTTCATTTAACGTCACTATTAAGTATGTACTTGCCATTTTTTTGAAGAATACTTTTTACAGATACTACTGTTATAGGTTCGGGATGGGTACTCTTTGAATAGCTTAGATACAAGTTCTTCAATTGTCGTTTGGCAGTCAATGTAAAAAATATCACCTGATTTTGAAAGTTGTTCGTCTTTTACTATGCTCTTTAATATTATTCCTCGTTTGTGTTAAGTTTATACGTTGATTCTATCACGAAGTGCATTAAAAATCATCTTGAAAAACAATAAATTTTCCTGGTTTTCTTTTATAAACAGCCCATAAGTTTTGTTCTCACAAAAACTTACACATATTGCATGTACTAGTGTGTCAAATGCACAAGTGTTTGTCAACAAAAAAGAGTCTTTGTTAATTATTACTCACGACAGTTTCGAAATTGAGTCATTTCCTAAAATACCAATTGTTTTGCTCTTAGTTCTACTATTATCATTATACCATAAAATGGTCGGATCTTTGTCCAAATAAGTTTTCTGTTTTTTTGATTTAGACGGTACAACCTCATTTCTCCAAATTTCTAACATGAAATTTTCATGGACGTCTGGGGCTTTCGATTTGTAACAACTCATACATTGTCGTTTTTCTCCATATCCCTCGTCGTTGAAACTGAAACTGAGCACCCATCTAAAATGTGTATGTTTAAGAAACGGGTACACACCATTTATGTGCTCCAGTGGATAAATCACTATTTCTTCATGCAATACATATTGTACCAATGTTATCACACTGTAAGTCTATTTTGTTAATTTTATTTGACGATAAGACCATTGTTCCATCGATTGTCTTTATATGGGTTTTAATAATCTCATCTATTCTTAAAGACAAGGTTTTATGTTGAAAACCCCGATTCTTTAAATCGTTGAAGAGACTTTCACTAGATGCGCTACTCTGAGTTTAAGTACCATATTCGAAAATAGGAATCATTATAGCAGACCAGATTGGAAGGAACTTACAAAAATATTTCAATCTTTTCATCAAATCGGGATTAAATTACATATTATCATGTGTTCTTTCATCATTAGCTTTGTTAGCTTGAATTCTACACTCATTGAATATAATAGTTATTTCGGATAATATTTGTGAATTATTGAAAATTGAGTTCATTTCTGTTTGGTATGATTCTTCAAATATAACTTCTTCGTTTATTTCCCATGTATTGTCTAGACCATTATTCACGTTTTCTTTGATTAATTCAACGTCATAATTCGCTATTCGATTTTTTAAATACGTTTTAGCGAGATCACATTAGGTTGCAATGCCAGTGGTTATATTTGTTCCATCGGTTTCATTCAAAGTGACGATAAATATTTGTTTTAACAAATACTTAGTATCGTCGTAACTTGTGGATGTTATAACTGAACCAATTGAACGCATATAGAAGTTTTTTATTCGGTACGTAAGTTCTTTTAACTCTTTCCATGTAGTTAGACGTTTTATAACATGAGCAATGTGATTTCTGATGAAACAATTTGGAAGGGAATATTTTCCAGAACTTAAAATTAATGAGGAGGATACTTCTAAGTACGTAGGTAGGTCTGTATACTAGGTGAAAGAACGTATACATGCGGACATCAGTGCAATAGATTGATCCGTTTCAACAATCTTTGGAGCTGGTGCACCATCTCTGATCCATTCTATCAACCAATGTGAAATGCTATTATGGCATTTCGGATAACATATGAGCAACTGGGAACTAATTCTTACCATTATGAACTGCTATTTCGTAAAACAAAATCGATTTAGTTATTTTGCCGGAAATTAATAAATTTTTCTTTACAACACCACCAGTAGCATCAATGCTTATAATTGGAACTATGATATTTATAAAATACAGTCGGTAGCCCTTAATTTGTACAGTTGACCAATAATGTACAAAAAATCGATCGTACCCTATGTCTCTTATAATTACCGAATATGGTAAACTACCTTTTAATATTGCTAAGCCAAGTATAGGATCTTCGTGATTTTGGTTATTTTTTAATGTTCTACATTTCAAAATACGTAAAGCGTTTAAAATGGGTAAATGACTCGGCTCTTGATCACCAAAATTCATAAGTCGACTTGCTTTATTTCTGCGTATAAAACACGCTGATGTGTTTCTATCAATGAGATGATTAATTGCATTGAACTTTAAACTGCCAACCGAATTTCTTTTAGAATTCCCTGCATAATTTTTGAAATCTCCAATATAAGTGCAGCTAATAATACCTCTTGAATCAGGTTCGGGTTCTTTCTCTAAAATATCTTTAAAATTACTCTGGCAAACAGAACATGAACCATCAATAACCAAAAAATGTATTCCATTACTGTACACTTTTGCTCTTTTATATACTAATTTACAAATAACTTTAATTTATTTGTAAACGTGGTCATGAATTATAGAGGTCTACTGGCCAGTTTCTAATATCTTATGAGTCCGCTCAGAAGATTTTTCTTGAATGATATTATTATATTGGACTATTTAGGCCGAATTTTATTCCATTCTTCAATGGAAAGAGTGATATTAAACGTAATCGAATCAAAGTCTTTATCGGAAAATGAGTCACTAGAACTTCCGTCAGTAATTTTATCTGAATACATAAAATTCGTCTGAAATGCATCGTTTCGAATAGTTGACAGTATATTTTTTCGATTTTCTTTCATTTATAAATATACTTTGGAAAAATTTTATTTTCCAATTTTTCAGATATAATTCTCCATATGTTATGACTAGGTGGAAGCAGACATTTTTTGTCATCAAAATAATCAGATAAACTTCTGCTTAAAATAACTGTTTTCAAAACCTCCAATAAAACTAAAGGTGATTTAGACATTTTCAACGGGAATTTATTTTACTACCTAGAACTGTATTTAAAACTGATAATATAACGACAATCGTTTGTTATGTATTATTTACAAAATTACAATAATATATGTATTTATATCAATTATATTCAAGGGCGTAGGTAAGGGGAGGTTTAGGGGGTTCAACCCCCCCCCCATTGAAAACTAAATTTACACTAGATAAAATTAACTAAAAAATATAAATGGGTTTCTAACTAAAATATTTGTATCCATTTATTTAATTTA
>JAIPRL010013387.1:0-10621 GCA_025469235.1 Pemphigus obesinymphae
AGAATCGTTTTATTGAATGCAATGATTTATCATTGCTTTCAAATTCAATACATCCACCAAAAGTACCCTACCCAGTAGCGAAGTGCATCCACCAATACTGACACCCGACGAGCGAAGTGCTTCCACAGCCTACTGACTGGCTTTTTTTTTATATTATTATATTATATTTTGGGAATATCTCGATAAAAATATATGTTATAATAATCATATTTTTAATTATAAAATAATATGAAACGTAAATAGGAACAAAATCGAGAATTTATTGTCGTTAATAATATGAATTTTAGTAGGTAATCTATTTGGAATGAAAGCTATTTTTTAAATATCACCATGTCAATATCCAAAACATAAAAAGTAATATTTTTAAAATAATTAAATTTAATATATTTAAATAATTACACTTTTTGAGTTTTAATTATATTATAAAATAGTTTAATATACAGTTTTAATTTTTAACTTATAAAATATATTCATAACCACCAACAAATATATCTAGTTTGGATCAGTAAAAAGTAAAAGTTTTTACAATAAGACATAAAACTATGCTGAAATAATTAATTAATCGATCGAGTACCTAATTGGACTTTTTTAAATAAAAATATTTAAGGTGTTACAAAATAAAATACATAGGTTTTCAGATTTTATTCCGTATTTTTTGAACATCCTGTGACCTAGCTGTATATACCTACATATTTATTCTATTATCCAAATGATCCAGAAATTATTATATCGTAATTATTTTTCATTTAAACATTTAAATAAAAAATAATATATTTACTAGAAACTATATAGTTAAAAATACTATAAAGGTAAATAAAAATGTACCTACACCTTTTTTTTACATTTTTTGTAAATTTTTTTTTGTCTTTAAAAAAGATACATTTTCTAAACGGTCTACGGTATATAACTTTTACAAAAATAGTTCTGATTCAATTTCTAACGAAAAATTTTGTACATAGTGTTATTCAATTTTATATATATATATATTAATATTATATACTAAATAGGCTGAACAATAATTCGTTTTCCAAATAAACCGTGTCATTTATACACGCAGTCAAATAAGTACAATAGTCGTTCACTCAAAACAAATAAAAATGCATTGAAAATCTATTTTATAGTTATTTTTATAAGTATTTTTATTTTACGTGAATTTGTTCAGTTTTAAATTTATAGAACTAAACTATTACACCACTTGATTCATTATATTAATAATATCTATCAAAACAGTTCTAACATAATTTGTGATCTGAGCAACCGTTTGGGAAATTTAGATTAAACTCTGTATTTATAGTCGAAAAGTATTAAAAATTTGATTTGGGCTTTTTTTTTTTTAAATAAATATATTTATAAATTAATTTCTGTTGGTTTAATGATTTTGAATGCACAATTTTTTTTTTCAGTTCAATTCCAATACCTGGTTACTATCATACATATACTATGTATGTATTGTATGTATGTATGTATGGATTTTTCGAGAAATGATTAAAGAGGACACCACATATCGATTATTATACATTTATACCGTAAAAAAACTGTTTTGCGAAAAAATTTATTCTCGGACAGTAGTTGTAATTAAGAAACCAAATTTTGACATAATTTTGTAGATAAAATTATTATCTGTGTTCTACCGTCATTTTTTTATCTTATATATATATATATAAAATCTTTTAAAATGTATTAATCTTGTAAAAACCATTTTTTATGGGACTTTTACTGATGGAAAATCATCAGTTATATTTGTGATAACGAAAAAAAAACAACGGTAGAACACAGATAAATAAGTTTACAATTTGTTATGTAAAATAGTTTACAAATTGTGTACAAATTTGATTTTTAATAGATAATAACTACATAAACCCGAGAACATATTTTTTTCTGGTAAAATGCTTTTGTTAACCAATATCGTGATTACACAGTATTAAAAGTGGTACTTACTGACACAAACTTATTTTTAAATTACATCTAAAATGTACTTAAATATTTTTAAATTATTAGATTTTTATTTTTATTAAAACTACATAAAAATTACCTATACAAAGTAACACTTAAAAATCGCATGTGTGTCGTTCTCTTGAGTCATACATTTTTACATTTGTAATATTACGTTGTCGGCAAAGTGAAGCAACTAATGTACGCTAATGACGACGAATTTCGGATTTACACGCAGACTTACCAGTTACCCGGTTACTGGTCTCCTGGAAATGGACTCGTGTGTACATCAATCCGTGTTGTTATTTTTTTTTTGTATCGATGCCGATCGACACTGACCGCCATCCAAATGCACATTGTGCCTCATTTTGTAAATGCCACGCAGTATAATAGCTCGGTGGTAAAATAAGAAACCTTGCAAAAACACACACTCCTGGCCGACCCCTCTCGGGGTTTGATTAATACCAAGGTCGATGACGACTGTAATGACGTGTTGTTGTCATATTATTATACACATAGGTACTCTTATAGTATACCTATCATTATACGGTAGGGCTGGGATTCGTATATGCAATTGCATTTATATTTTATCGTACATAGTGAAAAATCGAAGTGGCGCCCGAAAACACTAAACTATAGTATTTTAAATTATTCAGATAGATATAAAAACATTTCAAAACAAAATAGGTCATATTTGTATTACATTTTAAACTAAATGTATTTTCAGGCAGATCAAATTGGTGTACTTTTAATTTGATCCGTAACCGAGTGTCGTAATATTACTATATGATACATGTTTAGTTTTTGTAAATGAAAATTTTTCAAAATTTTCAACATATATGTAATAATAATATATAACATGATTTTCACCAGAGTTGTAGCAAAACTAATATATAATATATTGAAATTTAAATAGTATGTAGCTAGCTAGTATGTCTATTGGGGTTGGAATCACTTCGCTCTTCACAGAGAATACATACTTAATGAGAGTGTTAAATTTGAAACAAACAATAAATCATTTAGTTCAATAAAATAATTTTGAGTTCAGTAAATTAAAGCGAAAATTAATACGACAGATTCAAAATCAACAATCGGTAACCATGACAACTTTAATTTTTAATTATAATAGGTGATAAAATCAAAACAATAAAAAAAATGACTTCTTGAAATTTCTATCTTGAACAAATTTTATCCTACAAAGGAGTTTAGTTAACTCTATCGAAAAATTATTTTTCAAAAACAAAAATAAATATTATAAACAGTACAACGTTAATGGGTTATTTTTTATATTACTCACAAATTTTTTTATACAATTATTTTTTTGATAATTTTAAAAATTGTCATTTCATTTTCTTATTATTTGATTGTTGTATTTTGTATGATTAATTATACATACCATATTTATACTTCATACATAGTTCACATATCATACTCTTTCAAAAACACTTTATTATTGAAATTTGAAATCGACTAATATTTATATAGGTACTCAAATAGAATATAGATAGAAAAATTAAATAGGTAGATAGTGCAAAACTAAAGTTGGACAAGTTAACGAATTTCTTTTAGCTAAGGAATATTTATAAAATAATGTAGTTAAAAGTTAATCTGAATTTTTATATTAATTTAATTAAGTTGAAAGTTAACTGGAAATTTGAAACTTACTTTTTAACTGAAATTAAGTCAAATAAAAAAAATATGTCATTATAACATCTAAGTGTAGCATTAAAGGAAGTAGGGCCAAGGTATAAAAATAGTTTAATCTCTTACTATAATATAATCTTCAATATTACTTTTTCAACTACAATTAAACTATTACTTTTAACTTAATTAAGATTTATTATTTATTTTTGACTAACTTAACTTAAACTAATTTAAAAAACTATCAACTTTATTAAAATATTAATATATTAAAATTTCAATCCATATTTTACACATGATTTGTTGAATTACAATATTTATGTACCCAAGTTATTTTATTTAAAAACTAAATTTAAGTATTATAATATATGTTTGGTTTTGGAATTTTATTTGTTATTTGTAAAATCAAAATAATGGGTGCAATAGGATGAACAGTTTTTTTGTGGGGGGGGGGGGTTATTTTTTAAATAAATGTCGATAATTATTGACTTTTTTTTGAAACGTATAAAACGAATGAATTAAAAATGAGGACTGAGTTGATACCAGCCCACCCATCTATTCGTGTCAATAATCAAAATTATCATATACCTTAAATTACTTTATTTATCTCATGTTTATTTTGGATTGCATATATCTAATTTAGTCTGTTTTATTTAACTTATCGTTTAATAAAGATATTGTCAGTATCCTGATATTTGAATTATTTTTTATATTAAGAAATGTAAAAGTTATAACGTCTACTAAATACTATACAGAGTAATCAGTAATAATAGTAATGACCAAAAGTTATAATGATTATGGGTATAGTATATTATGCACCTAGTTGCATCAAAGTTTTTGTTGGATAATTTTTATTCCTTGAGGGTAGGTATAATAAAATGATATCGGACTAATACGCTTTAAAAACGAGTGGATATAGGTCATAAGAAATAATAGTACCAGAAGTATACCATGGTATAATAGAGCTGTTATATGGGTTGTTCGTGGATTAAGAACTGCGTCAAAAATGGCGGCGACAGTAAACACGGATGAAATCCCGTGTAATCATTTACAGCTTTACTAGCTTTAATTGATATTTTGATCTTGACCTCTTGTTAAGCGCGTCGTACCCAATTAGATTAATGATGTCTATTTTGTCCTAATTACGCATCGCTGATTCACGACAGAAGGTTTCTAACTCCAAATTTTTACGCATTTTTTTTTCCAAAAGTTAAATAGAAAAATTGTTTCAATAAGATCATGACTGTTTCACGTTTTTCATTTTTTCAAAAATGAAATGCCATTAAAATAAATTTTTTTTTAGTTTTTAAAATTAAAAATCCATTTTACTAAATTGAAATTGCCTACGGGGCAAACGCCACAGACGTCTCATGGGCCGACGACTTATTTTTTTATTTTTATATAATATTCTTAATATTTTTGTAATATACATTATATTATTATGTCATTTATTGTATAGAAATATGTATGTTTATCAATAAACGATATATGGTCAAAGGGAAATATTAAAGTATAAATAGTATAACAGGATAGATTGGTAGATTAAATTCAGACGGTGGTGTTAGGATCAGTTTATACGACATTGAAGTTTTTGGTTTATTTTTAACTTTTTAGATTCGTTTATTTTTGAATCGATTTTTTTAAAATTTTTTTAGATAAATGCTAATTTCGAAATGATATCTATTTAATTTAAAAAAGATGAATTTATATTAACTAAAAATTTACCAATTTATAATGGGTATAATATTATAAATTATTTTACCAGAAAATAGAAAAATACTATACCTGCTAAAATATGATTTGCAAATATTTTCTTTTAACATTTTTTTTTCGAAATTTAAATAGAAAAATACTTTCAATAAGATGATGACTGTTTCACATTTTTCTAAAAATATAATGCCATTAAAATATTTTTTTCAAATTTGAAATTTTAAAATTCATATTACCAAATTGATATAGCCTATGGACCAGACGTCTTACGGGCCGATGACTCATTTAGTTTATATATTTTTTATTTTCATATATTTTAGATACTTTTGTAATATACATTATATTCTGTCATTGTATAAAAATATGTATATTTACCAATAAACGATATATGGTCAAAGGGATGTATTGAAGTCATAGTCCCCCTTAACTATATGATACTACAGAATATATAAATGTATTATGATAACAACTCAATCATCTAAAAAATTGTAACCAAATACTGCTAGAAATTTTCTTTTGAATAATAACACTATTTGTTCTTTGATAATAGTACACTTCACTTTTAGTGTAGGTAATTAATTGTTTTATATATTCTGAATTATTATTATTATTTTTTTTTTTTATAGTAATGAAAAACTATCACACTATGAGCTTCGCTCAATATTCTTAATTCATTCACATTAATTTAAATTTGTAACTTAACCGTTATTTTAAAATTTTTTAAATATTAAACTTATTATAATTAAAAGAATAAATATTGAACAATACGTTATTTATAATTTTCAAACCAAAGTTTTTGTAATTAATATTAAAAAAAAAAAAAAAAAAAACGGATGAGGTCGTGAACATATTTTTACTACTGGAAATAATTATTACGACGTGCTGTTAATGACATTATATAACCAAACGAACTTTTTAAAAGGCTAGTTTGACACCAGAAACCCATGGCAGGTCATGGGGTTACCGAATGGCTGAAGCAAAGGCAACTGAATCCATACGGATTGGATATTACTTACATACTAAGTGGAAAAGGTATTAAATATAAGAGAATAAAATTAAATGAAAACAGAAGTATATATTAAAATGGTTTAAAGATTATTGTTATTAACGTTACATTTTGAAGAGATAGATAGAATACATATGGTTTTTGTTCACGGCATTGGCGGAGAGAGTTATTGGGTCAGATTACAATATAAAATAGAGACTTATTACCAGAACATATTATTTTATAAACGTTAAAACACATAGGTACGAGGGAAAAATAGGAAAATGAGGATGGAGAGTTGTCGGGAATAAAATATGATTGTATTGTTTATTAATTGACATAAGGAAGTCCGGCTGCCGTCGTTTAGCGCTTGTGGTTCAGACGGAACTCTCCCAAACAAACCATACGTTATTTATAATAGTGTGAATATAAAATAATCGAGATGAACCGAGCCGAATTTGGCTCTCGCCGTTATTGGTACTCGATGAGATGATACTTCAATATATTCGATATATTATTAATGTGCTTTAGAAGTTTAGAATATCATTTTTGAATAAGATATTATTTGATTTTATGGGGGAATTTGAAAAAAATTGTGGAGGATGGGAAAGATAATAGATAAAAATGTATGCTTGATTTTTTGCGTTATGTGTAAAATGTGCTTTGGATATGGTGAAAAAATATACACTAATGTAAGAGAAAAAGAAAAAAGGGACAAAATACATTACCGCACCGCTAATTCCATACCGACCATCATCATCTACGGTCCACGGACCAGGATTAGAAAAAATAACTAGTGCCACATAAAATAAATTAGACAATAAAAAAACGAAGTCTGCGTCTGGATTGAAGCTCTTCAGCCGTTTTTCACACGAAGATGGTGTGGCCGTGTGGAGACGATATGATTACTATGCGAGGTAATTAATTTAGATTGTTGGAACAATACTGTCGGAGAATCGGTGGAAAAGCTGAATAATAGGGTGTTATTGAGTCACGTTACAATAATATAAAAACTGCGTCTATTATTATATATTTATCGAAATTTTAAATTTTAAAAAATTTAAAAATGACCTCTTTAAAGTACCAACTAGATGCGATTTCCTACCAGAAAATGGTGCTACTTGTATTGATCGGACCACTTCTTTTTATAAAATTTTTGGGTAGAAACATAAAAAAAAACATCTTCGTAAAACCAATACATTCCTTGTTTTGCTCAGAATCTAAAATAAAGATATCTCAAAAATGAATTTTAAAAATTGATACTGACGAAGTTTTAGGACACCAAAGCTGTAATAATTTACATGTAGTACTGGTGACACGAGAAAGGAATATTAGGATTTTAAACGAATTCGTATTAAACGTATGTGTATATGTCTGATGTCAATAAATTGTCAGTTGTATAATATTCTATATAGGTACGAGAAAAAAAAAGTTTCTGGACCCGAAGTTCCAATTTGAATCGAGTTACTTTATCCCATAAAATTTGGCTCAGCAACTCGTATATTTTTATCTTCCACGCATGCTGCATATGATGTCCTTAACCATATATTTATCTACGGCACGTGTCTCCATATCCTCTAACCATTTTGTCATATTATTAATTATATTAATATTAAATAAAATTTAAATTAAACTACTATGAAAAATGTAGGAACTACGGTACAGTGATCTAAAATCATTTTCTCTCTCATCCATTCATAAAAAAAGAACATGCAAAGTTTATGCTTACGAAATAAAATTAAACCACCGGTCAAAAACGCTATTATTCCAGATCGCGTGGTACCGTACATCTTCTTCTTCGAATGGTTTATTTTAATGTCCTTTTTCCTCGACTCAAATCGTTCTGAGAAAATTGAATTTCAGTAGATTCGTTCGTTTTCGATTTAATATCTCCGGTTCGCCGTTACTCGGCCACTGTTCGATCGACTGTTTTTATTCGTTACACTACTATCTAAAAGTAAATATTTTACGACTTTATACTATATATTGTTTTTTGCAGAAATTCGTTTCATTTTATTCCGAGACGACTACTTGGCGGTCGTCACAAAGTTTATGCGAAAAATACTAAAATATTATTCGTTTTCGATCCATTTTCGTACATATTGTCCACAAAATTGTATCATATAAAATATCACGAGCCACGACAAAATCGTGTACCTACTGCCAAAGTGCCTTTTAAAAATATTCAAATCGACTTCAGAATTTGTTTTTAAGACTTTCTACAGATGTTCTTTTATCGACAAAATATCATTTATATATCGTTTCGAGGGCTCAAAGCCATAATATTTTCAATCGTCGATATTTTATATCCAACCAATTCTTCAATATTTTTATGGGCTATATACAAATATATTACATTTTTAATGAATCCTTCCGCATAGTTATTAAACGGATCAGAGAAGATTAAAATATTTTTAATCTATATACAATAGATATCTATGATTAATATTTTTGGTTTTAAAAAATAAAAAGTTTCAATTTTTCAAAACGGCCTATTTATGGTCGAATTATTTGATTGTTAAGCGAATATTTATTAAATTATCGTTAAAATAAAAACGAAATAAATTTAGAACCTTTTGGTTTTGAGCCAATGATTTACCACCACCCACGTCCCTACTCTAAAAATTTGTACCTACTTTAAAATCATTTTACGAATTTTTGAGTTTAAGGCATGACATTTATCACAGAAGGATCCAAATGATTCTAAACTGTTTTCAAGTCAGCAAGAGGGTGTTAAAATTCACATATAAGCACATAATCTGTGTACCTACCAACTATAAATCGTTTTTATAGATGTTCATTTTATCTCTTTTTATGGGCCCGACCATCTCTCCGAGATACGTGCTGTGTGCTTTTGCTGTTAATGCGATTTTACGAAACACAAAAAAGAATCACAATCTTCGCACGATTAACTTAAATCTGAGATCCGACACAGCTATATTTTTTTTTATCTTTTATTAGTTTAGGAAATTTTCTGCGTTATTGTGACGGACTTCATACATATTTCAAGAAAGTATGCGTAAAATTAACCACAGCTCCCTCTTCCGAAAAAAAAAAAAAAAAAATAAACAAAATTTTTAATTCAATTTAATCGTTATATTATGTAATTTCTATATTGTATTGTATATGTATATAGTGCATGCTGCTACCGGTACCTACCTATATATAATTTATCCACCGGTCACGTAATAAAGTCAATTTGTTAACAATCAGTGTGTAGAGGACGTGAGAAATAATTTGACAACGTTCCCTTGTGTAATCCAACTCGAATTCGTCGTCCTGGGTGATTATTCAATTTAATCTATATCTATCCCAACGCACGTGACTTATGACGTTATCGAATCCCTTCTAATTCACAGCTCGCCGAAAAATAAAAATAAATAATCCTACGTCTTGTAATAATAATAAATAATCATTTTGTATTTTTTGTGCAATTCTGGTTGGAAAGTAAAGTTGTTTGTTTCATCTTACATCTCCACACAAAAAAAAAAAAATGAATAAATTCAGTCACATATATGCTGAGTTGAGAGTGATTTAAAATTAATACATTTTCGATTTTGAAAATTAATTTTTCCAAGATTTAGACTTTTAAATTATTTTTTTGTCCCAGATTTAAGCTTTGAGTTAGAAATCTATTCATTCTTCGTTCAGATATTTTTTCTTTACTATTTTTTCCACGACCATTAAAATTTTTTTTTTATAGGACAGTTTTTCTCCTCACTCTCGCCGTATTTTTAAAATCACCTTACTGCTGTAGGCACGTTTGGTACGCACATCGTCATATTTAAGAATTTTTCCTTCGACACGTATATAATATATATGGTGCGTGCACATGAATATGCATTATCGATGTAATCCCGAGGAATGGCTTCCGGTCTTATCCAATTTGAAATACAGATATATAGTTGCACATTACACGAGGTCATCGAATCGATTTCGTCTGGTGGTCACTAATCATTTTACACGCACTTTTAAGCGTTCTATATGACCGAAAAAAGATAAATCGTTGCAAATTTTCTCGGTTTTGAGCAGAGATTGTAATGGAAGGGGGCATTTAGTCGGAGATCGTGTGATCGACAAAAAAATTATTAAGTGCTAGAACTTCGGTCAAAAAGTTCACATTTTTGTCGAAATAGTTGATATTGACATAAGATATTAATAGGATGTCACACCGGAACTTGGTGTCTTCGTGTATAAAACGGGAGAAAAAAAAGCAAAATAACGATAATACAGTAGACGCCGCTTATAAGACTCACGGATATAAGGTTCAGTCGCTTATTAGACTCAAAATCGTCTGGAACGGTCCGGAAGTATCCAAATACATTAAAAAAAAATCGGTTATAAGACTCAACA
>JAIPRL010013388.1:0-10621 GCA_025469235.1 Pemphigus obesinymphae
AGTCTACCATTCACTTCCTCGGGACTTTCTCCTATCAGTACTATATCATCTGCAAACAACATACACCATGGTACCTCCCCCTGTATATCCTTTGTTATCTCATCCATTACCATGGAAAATAAGTAAGGACTCAAAGCTGAACCCTGATGTACCCCTACTCTGACCCTAAAATCCTCAGTTTCTCCACACAGACTTCTCACTCTTGTACTCGCCCCTTCATACATACATATTATGAATACAACTATAATTATTGTTATATATATTTTTATATTTTATCCTGTACTGTACCATATGTATATATTTAACCTGTATTTGTAATATTTCCTGTTTGGGCGTAATAAAATAAAATAAGATAAAAATATATCAGTTAGTAATAATTAAATTAATTATTGTTTCATGAAATACCATAAATGTTTATGAGGTAAATTTTTGAATATTTTAAATAATAATAAAATCGCCTTTAAAACTGATAATTGTCAATTTAAAACATAGTTAAATTAGGAGTATAACTCCAAAAAATTAAAAATAAATTTTCTGTCAATTAAAAAAAATCAAGATTTTTGTTGATATTTAGCTGCAATAAATTTTATATTGAACAAACTAGTTGAAGTTTCAAATATATTTCAATATTGAAAAATATTTTATAATATTAAATAACCAAAAATTATGTACATTTTTTCATTTAAATTCAGTATTAGAAGAATAACCCATTTATAATAACAGTTTAAATATTAATATTATCTACATATTAGATAACGTGTAATTATCTAACAGCCGTTTTAATATATCTATGTTACTAGTAATCATTTAATAACTTGTTTTCTATTATTTATAGTACCTACTTATGTTTAGTATAATATGTTTATTAATTTTCATAATTTTTTATTCATTTTTTGTTTTTTATTATTCGTTTGTAACCTAATGATGATTTACGGTCGAAAATAATAATTATTATATCTGTATAATTGTTTTTATTATTATAATGTCTTATACATAGTACGCTAATTGTGGTATATTAGAAGAAGTTTTTTTTTTTTTAAACTTAACACAAAAAAAAAATATAAAAATAAAATGTTTCTGTCAACGTAAATAACGATAATATAATAATAAGTAATAATAATTTAACAATTATATATTAATTATTAATATATCGACTTACCGATTTTGTGCATAGGACTAAATCTTGCCAGAGATATTACTCCTTGGTCGCTCGTGCACGCTCTGGCAAATCTGAAATGAAAATAGTATGATAATATAAAAGTGTTGGTGAGTTAAAATATAGGTATATGTATAAAAAAAAAATTGATATGTCTTAATTTAAAATAAATCTTACATTATAGAAAAACAAAATCAAAATATTTCTTTAAATATAATATATATTAGAATTTCACAAGTCCGTAGGTATTTGCAACAAAAGTTTTTTTTCAATAATAAATAGAACATAAAATACTACGTGTGTTTCACTCTCAAATCTCTAGATCCATTATATTTTCGAATAATAACAAAACTATAATCATTTATATCAATTAGGTATATGAATTTTTTTATAAATAATAATATATACATTTGTTAAAAAAAAAAAATGTATATGTGAATACAGTAATAGTATTGAATATAATATATATTATACTTAATGTTAATACTTATTGGTGATTTAAAAAAATATATTAAAAATGTATTTGATAATAATGAACGTTTAGTATACAAAACAAATTTAATTTGAAGAATATAGTTTTTTAATGCCATATGTTTTGGATATAAATACTATAGAGACGTACGTACAACCATTGAAAATCGTAAGGTAATTAATTAAGGTTACAAAATTTGACCTGAAATTTAAATAAAATACAAATAAAAATGTACAGAATAAACAAAAAAAATATAAAGAATATTATCAATATAAATATAATTTTAAAAATCATGTCCTTTAGTTTTTAATAATTTTGTGATAATTTTTTGTAGTAAGTATAAGAAATTTTGAGAGTTTTTAGATTTTTAGGAGACATTTGAAGACCTTGACTTTAGTATTCTCACTGAAAAACCATACACAGTTGTAAGCAGCATAGCCCTTTAACCAAATGAACTGCACCTTTCTCACCCCATATCTGTTTAAAAGTTTAGGCGAAATGTGAAAATCAAAAATGTATATTGTGGAAGAAAAACAGTGATATTACCGGTTACTCCATGAATATTCTGATTGTTGTCATAATATTTAAAACTTAAATATGATAATAACGTAGATAATAAAGGAATCTATAAACAACAGGAGTAATTACCACAAATGCCACGTAACAATGGATTGAAAAATTATATATCAGATGTTGTCTGAATGGTTTTGGCTCAAAGCGAAGTCCATTTAGTTAATTGGTTATGGTTATAAGAATCTGTGAATTATGTGTTGGTGTAATGTGATGGATATAATTTTCCACATTATTTCAAAGTAGTATGGGACAACTTAAAATAATATCAATAAGAATGGTAACTCATATAAAATCTGAGGGTTATTGGATCTTTAATAATTTGGACAGACATCACTAGAAATCTATTATATAGAATCAATAAACATTGAATCGAAGTTATTTGAAAACTATATAAACCAAGAATCGATCAAACCAATGATACTGGTGTTGATAAATCTAGAACCAATAAATCCGGAAATGATAAATGTACATCCTATAAAGTTGGTATTAATAAATCGGGAAACGACAAATTTGAACCATGTAATTTAAAATGGATTGAAATAAAATGTTATATGAGTGGGGGGGGGGGGTGTAGCGTCAGTATGTAAATGAATAAATAATTTCGATTCTAAGACAACCGAATGTTTATCTAATTATTTATAATTTATTAAATTTAATGTAATTTTTATTTTCTAGGTAATATTTAAATTTTGTAATAGATTATCGGTTTCAAAATGTTATTTTCCTGATAATTTCGATTCTCAAATTGTTAATGAATATTTTGTTGGTTCAAAAATTATATTTTCCGCGTCGACTTTGGATTTAAGTTAAATTGCTCGTAAAGAAAAATACATGTAATAATAATAATTATTATTATTGTATATTATTATGTTCAAGTACCTATAGTAGTTATAGTATTTTATTTATAGAATTTTTAATATTCAATTTTAAAACCGGATGAAAAAGATTATATAAAGTGTTCCTGTAAAAAAAAGTTATGGATAAACATTTTTTTTTTTCGGAATTGGAAGGGGGATCTTTTTTTATGTACACATTGTACACCGTATTTTAGTCGATTATTCACAATAATAGACAAAACTAATTTTGAATATTATCATTTATCACCACTTTACATACAAAATACATATTATACCATATATGTGCGATTACACAGCGTAGGTATGCAAGAATTCACTACAGGTGAACTTCCTGTAACCTGTGGTTATTCGTTTTAGGAAAATGAATACCCGGAAACCGACAAACTAAATCCTGCATTGAGATAACTAAAATGTATGCTATTCCATAATTCTACATACATTTTTAATTTAACAGGTTGAGTGACAGGTGTGTTTTTACTATTTTTTTCCCCATTGTTGCCACGAGACACAAATTTGCTTTTCAGCGAATTTTATTATATTGCCATAAGAACCATAATTAGGTCTCAGACATACATTGTTTTAGATTTTAAGCGGAGCGATGAACGTATGAGTTTTAAGATGATGTGTTTTTTATATATATTTGATTTTATGTATATATACACTTTTTCGAGTAGGAAAAGTAAAGCGAGAGTTTTCTAGTACAGAAGTTTTTAACAGAAAATAATTCGTTCTAGTCGGCATTTTCCAGAGGTAATTTTTTGATTTTCTAAGTAGTTTTCAAAAACATACAAAAAACTACCTACCTTTTATATAAACATCACGAAAATTTGCTATAAATTAGATAATAACGAACACACAGCTAGCCATGGTTGTACTGACTATATAAATGATATATAATTTTTATAACTAGCAAAAAGGACCAATAATTATTATAAATTGGTAATTTAAAATGCCAACAACTTGAAATTTACACCTATTTACTATAGCACTTTATATGTATATTGATGTCGTATCTTTTACTAGCTTTATAAATGCTATTAGTAATGCTACTCGTGTTACACAATGAAGCTTCGCTCAGAATTGTTTTATCGAAATAAATTTATTAAATCATTGCTTTTAAATTCAACATAATATCCACTATCCCTATCCTACATAACGAGCAACGAGCGAAGTTATTCCATTCCATAATTGACTGGACTTATTTATTAAACGATACCCATAATTGGGTTCTCATTTATCGGTTTGGAATCATTATCATAGCGAAAAATTATCGCAATTATAACTAATATTGTTATTATTATATTATTTTATAGTAGATAATTTTTATTCAGTATATAATTATAAAAATTAAAAAATGAGTATAATTTATAAGACTAAAAATTTCGTAGTAAATTAATTAAACTATTTAAATTATGTATTTACGAAATGTACGATGTCCTTTAATTTTTCAATTTTTTCCCCATAAATCCATGATATAATGATAAGTATTATTATTATTATTTTTTTTTCTAAAAGTATTGGAAAATAACTTACTCGTCATTTTTATATAAACATATGGCAACACCTCAAAATTAGGTCTCGTAGACTCGCCCGGTTTACCGGCACAAATTATATACATCCTACATAGAGACTATCAGAAAATTACACGAGATACAGCTAGAAACAGTGGTTTAATTGGAAAAAAAAAAAATAAGGACGGACTCTGAGCTTAGTCAAAAAATCAGCGTTCTGGGACATATTAAAGAAAATGTACGCCGTGGAGGACTTCGTCCCTCTCACCCCCTATCCAAAGTGTCTTAACCAGGAGACATTTTTAAAAACATTATGGATTATTATATAACGTGAATATTGAATAGAAAAATCCAAAATTTTTTTTACATCATTGTTGGGTTACATATTTTCAAGATAGCATAGTTTAAGCATTTCTCATTCAAAATGATTTAACACTTTTTCTTTGAAATGAATAATCGAGGAAATTGTAGATGTAGACCGAAATGAAGTTTACCGGTGTCGCATTGATTTCGACATTCTTTTATAGGCTTTAGCCATTCCCGGATAATGAAGATTATTTATTACCTGTTTTATATGTTTTATATATTTTTTTATCTATAACTCTTATTATGCGATTAGGACAAAAAAAAAACATCGCGTTTTCGTAATTTCGCGATTTTTCCAAAAAAAAAAAAAAAAAACAAAAAAAATATGTTAAATAAAAATGAAAACAAACGCTGCGTTCCTCGCGTTCCCTGAAAAATAAATTACGGGGTACGCTGTTAAATACGTGAAAAACAGGAAGAGTAGCTCCGTTCTTCTCGCGTCCCTCCCCTGCAAACCGTCCATCACTGGCCAGTAAATGCAGACGCGGACTTAAAGGTTCGTCCGTTCGCGGACTCGTTAAAAACGATCTTATTTTATGTAATGAAATAACGTTTAAAAATCGTTGGTCGTCGTTTGAAGTCGACGGGAACGAACGTACCTACGAATAAAATAATATAATGATCGAATGCCCATTTCAACGGTTCGCGATGCGTATGGGTACATGTAAATTTGTGCGGAAATGATTATTTTTCGCTCGTATGCGCATAACGTGCACGCGAATACGAAAACGCAGTACGCTCAGATGCGTTTAAAAATTAGAAAATCAACTCGGCGTGTGCAACGGTATATCGTCATGTTTAATATGAATACCAAATGTACGTATATTTAATTCGCCTGTGCTTACAGACAGATCGACCGCAAAACGTATTCAACGAAATGATATATCATCCCCCTCCCCCACAGACCACATTTTTTTTTTTACCGCGTTATCTTGTTTTATAATTATTTCAGTATAATTCAAAATTTCATAATATTATCGATGTTTCCCGTAAATTTTTGGTTTTTCTTCATAGAAAATAATTATATACACTATTATATAGGCAATGCTTGGCATTAACGAGTAAATAAGTTAAAAGTCAAGTTAATATAGTATTAGGTTAATTTTAACTTTTTATATTTGATTATTGTTACCTTAACTTATTAACTCGACTTATTTTTGATTACCTGTATAGACTTTAAATTGGTAACGAGTTACTTATTTTAATTAAAACTCAGTCCAGTCGATTTCGGAATAATTGATACATTTTGATTTCATATTGAGTCTATCGTCAGGTCGGGTTAATAAAAATACAGTCGTGCTTGTCGTTTTTAATAGGTAACTATTATATTATTAGAATTGTTTTTTCCCCGAAAATATAAATAAAACAGGAACACCTATATATTATATTAGGAATATATTAGATATCCTATCAGTAAACAATATTAAGGTTTGGTACTAATTTTCAATGAACGATTTCCACTTGTTAAAATTTTGAAGGAAAGTGTAGGTACCTATTAATTAATCATTTTTATGAACCTATTAGTTGTTAATTATAATAATAATTATTATAAATACATTGTGGTAATTTCACTAATATTATATGTTTATGATTTTTAAAAGTCAAAAAATGCTTAGTTATAAAATAACAGTATTTCCAAAAACATAATAGATACTTAATTATACCTGTATATTATCTTAAATGTTATGTTGACTCTTAAAAAAAAATTAACTTAAGTTAATAAGTTATTTTTAAACTTAACTTAACTTTTAACTTGGCTTAATCTTTAAGATAAAATAACTATTAATAATTTAAACTTTTAAAATTTTTTTCTGTTAACTTACCTACCTTAACTGAGTTAAAAAAAATCATTAACTTGCCCAGCATTGTAGATAAGTAATACGGATTACGATATGAGTAAATTATAGGCGAAACACAATATTGTGATAGTTTCTCGATTTATCTGCTCGAGTTTATCCATGGAAATCTGATAATATAGTACTACGATATAGTTATTTTACGATATTCTGTGATATTGATCCAATTTGTTTTTGGGGGTGTTCAAGTATTACGTGATTGCCTAGAAAAAGATGAGGGGGGGGGTCTGTCGTGTACTTACATTTGCTGACGAGGGGGATGGAGGGGGTGGGGGCTCAGAACCATGTTAACGTCAGTAGTAATAAAAAATGAAATAAAAATGTGTACATAAGTATGTACTTGTTTTTATCAAATTATGTGAGATAAAATTCAAAATATGTAACAAAATTTTTCATTTATTTTCAATTAATTCATACAAAATTCGGAATTTTTTTTTTTTTTTTTAAATAGTGGGGGGTGGGGGTTGCTGGACATTTGCTGACAACTGGTGATAAGTGTGGAGGGGGTCTAAAAATACCAAAACTGTGCTGACGTAATACTTGAACGCCTCCTTTACTAATACATACTGATAAGATGTAATCCTGGGTAAAATTTGTGATGGCATGCCGATTTTACGGGTTTTAAATTTTTATTTGTTTGGTTGATATGTTTTTTAATTTTTGTGAATAATTTCGTCCACATCGAATATTATAAACTACTTTTTGGCGATTCTCTGTAGTAATTGGAAAAGAAAAAAAGTAGAAATAAAAAACAAAAATGAATTAACCGTATTCAAATAAACATTTGTGAATAGCCAATTCATCTGTTTTAATTGCGTGGCTAACTTCACTGAAACAGCTTAATGCTATTACATTTATATTTAAATTTATTATAATAAAATACAGTTTTCATATAGCTATATAAGCGAACTACAGGATCGGCATATAAAACGTAAATCAGTTTTTGAACTGCTATGTCATATCTACAAATTATTTGTTACGTCATTTTTAAATATTACTTGTATTAAATATAGGTAGGTATTTCGTAAACTATTTTTACCACGATTTTGTAAATTCAATGGACAATTTAAATTTTCTTAGGATTTGAATGGCCGCGTTAATAATAGAAAAATTTCAAAACTAATTCCCGATGAAACTGATGAATAAGCTAATAAGCTTGTTGAACATTACAGACCGGAGATGGACAAGCGAAATGTGACGTTAAAAGAATATTGTAAATTAAGGCGAAAATTTCGACCGATAATTTAAAGTATATAAAGACTGCACTAGACACTCGGACAACCGGAATTATCGTTATGATTTATGAGATACCAATAAAATTGGTTTTTTTTTTGTGCCTTGTGACAAAAATTCATATCAACCCCCCACCCCCCATCATAAAATGGTCCTAGTCACGTCACTGTGTTCACTATGTGATAAATATGCATTTGTGAAACGATATCGGGTATACATCTTGATCTATTTCACGAAAGAGTGCAAAAATACCAAAATCAGTCTATTTTCGCATTTATTTTAAAGTAGACAAGAGCAACGAAATGCGCGGAATATAGTGGCAAACCATATAGTGTATATTTTCATAGGCGTGTCCAGACCTCCATGGTTGGGGAGGCCAGTTATAAAATTTTAATTTTTCACTTACTACAGCGATCTATATTCTATATCTATATTTGTGACATTTTTTTTTGTCGTATGGCAATTATATAGCACTTTGAATTTTTTCACCAATTTTACATAAATGTGTAAATTTATATGCAACTGATAATCACAGTTAACAAGCAATGCTATTATTTACAAAAAAAAAAAAAAAAACCCATTAAATTCAATGCATAACGCCTTAACTGTTAACACATAACATAAAAATCATAAATATAGTCATTCATTTATTAAAATCAGGTAGATCCTATCCAATAGGTAAACGTCATGATAAAAAAAAACACAGTTATTTATCAGTTTGGTTAAACAAGCAATTTATTAAAATACTACAAATAATAAAATCCAATCAATTAAAATTTTCAATTTACAATTCCATTCGTCTAACAAACTGGTTTTAGTATTTTAAAAGTTTCAATGACATCATCGCTGCTGCTGTTTATTAACAAAAAAAAAAAAAAAAAACCTGCATACTTCACAAAAACCACGGTCCACGGTCGTAAATGTTATCTACGAGTTACAATCGTGGCGGTGACGAAAACTTTACAATCATTGACATTGATAAAATTTCTTATCGATCACCTACCGTCATTAAACAAGATATGTTTTAAAGCCAATCAGAAAATATAATCACAGCTGGTTTTATGTTATCTGTAATATAATGTTTAATATATTGATAATGAATATTTTGAAACTAGTTATTACGATAATAATCGAGAATAAAATATTAGACAAATTAATAGCTGTTTAAAATTTACAGTTTCAACCACGGTAGATTATAAGCCAAGAGGCCTATGTATATTTTATATTATGCAGTCTATATAGTCTCTAATGTTATTCGGCACGCCGAGAAAGTTTAAAAATCCACACACAACAATCGCGATAGTAACAGAAAAACACGCACACATATACACTACGGGGCACAATGACAGTTCGAAAATAAATTAGATTTTATTATATTGTGTCCCGGACGTATATTATCGCGAATGTCAGAGGAAATGGAGAACAAAGAAGCTAAAAAACTATTTTTTACCTAAATAAGCGGAATTTGAATGCGCGTACATATATATTATACAAACCGATATTATATTAACGAAAAAGTGCATGATCCGGGACCGAGTTTTCCAAATATTTTTAAAATTAATTCATTGCTATTCGATGCGGAAAATGATTGTGCGAAAGAAAACAAAAAAAAAAAAAATTTATATTTTATAAAACACCCGAAACTTTATTTTTACATTTTTTTTAATCACATTTTAAAGTGTACATTTTCACTTTTTATCAATTTCCGTAAATGTATTTTTCTCTGCTAAAAATTATGTAATCAGATTTTCTTCACCGCACTCTTATGGTTTTTAAACGCGAGAGTTGGAAATGTTCATTTTTCGAAAACTCACATATTTTAGTTTAAAATCATTAAGGTTCATTATATATTATATATATTTTTTAAATAAATAAGTTCTTAATTTATAAACTTCAAAATGTTCTCTATATCATACTTACAAACTTTTGAAATTATCGATATTTTTAGGTAATTAATTGTATGGAACGAAAATTATTTTGAGTTTTTATCGAATTTTTTCATTATATATTTTATACCTACTTAATATAAAGCTTCATATTTATGTAAATTTATTTATCACTATAATATTGTATTTGTGACAATGCGAGTAATTGCGATTTGCAGGGCTGGACAAATTACTTATTTCTTTTAATTAATTTAATTTAAGTTATTTAAAAATAAATTATAAATAATAACTAAGTATTAATGTAAAAGTTAAAGTAGTAGTAAGTTTATAATTTTGGTAAAAAAATCAATAGAGTTACGACTAAAAGTTTGTGTAAAAATAAATTATGTGAGGTAAGTCATTAGTTAATATTTAATATTCAATTGTTCGGCTACAAAGTAAAATATTATTTTATTTTTAACTTCAGGCAGGATAATGTATTATTATTATTTTAAACTTGGAACTAGTAAGTAGTTTTACCCTGTGGAGGGGGCTAAGAATACCTCTACGGTTTCCTCATGCCTGTCGTAGAAGTCGACTATTTCAGGTTGCGTCAGGTCGACAGCCGGCATAAAACTTGTCAAAAAGTATGAGAAGTCTTAATAAGAATATAGGCGAGTTTTCCCATCTCGGATGTTCGCGGGGAAAACAAAATTGCGTACTTGGGTGTGG
>JAIPRL010013389.1:0-10620 GCA_025469235.1 Pemphigus obesinymphae
ATCGGCCGTATGTGCCTGGCGTCATCGACGTCGACAATCGGAAGATTCATACGACTATAATTTATCAAACATGTTCGACTTAAAAAAATAAATTATACCATTATATTTCCTGCAAATTTCTCATACGGATCGATATATCGCATCATTTTTTTCCTCGTGGCATTTATGTCAATATACTATGAATAAAAATGAAAAAACATAGGTTTTAAAGGTAGGAAAAAATTTTAAAAACTTTCGTCGTTGGGTCATTCCACTGAGTATGTGTACTAATTTTCGGTATTCATTTCCGAAATACCCTGTATATATATATGGTATTCCTTGCTTTATTTATATTTTCGGGAAATAATTCTTATAATATAATAATTACCTATTAGAAAAACAAAAATAACTATTTTTTTTATTCAACCATCTTGACCTTAGACTCAGTATGAATTTAAAATGTATCAATTATTTTAAAATTAACTTAACTGAGTTTAAACTAAATGTAACTCGTTATTTAAATGTTAATATAACCAAAAATAAGTTAAATACCTCAACAAAAATCAAATATAAAAAGTTAAGTTAGAAGCCAAAATTAATTTGTGCAGTTTAGATATTTTCGGGAAAGACGTATGGTATTATTTTAAAACTGAAATTTAACTGAAATTGTGCTACAAAGACCCCTTAGGATCCCTGCCTTATAAAATAAATGGTTGTGCTCGTACACGTGCGGTATTAATCGGGATTTTACGACTACACGCGCGTTAGAACTTGGCATTATACACGTACATAATTTCCAGATATATTCCGTATATATTATAATGTGCATGACCGCGAAATCGTCGCCTCGTGTACGGCCGCGAATATCGGCAGAACAAAATATTATCATGGCAACACTGCAGGTTACGAACGCGCGGTCTCGCGGTATACCGGAAACCAAAGACATTCTTCTTCAGCAGCTCCCGCGCGGCCAATCGTGTAAATTTGTGTTTTTCTCTGGCGTGGCGGAGCGGAGGTGGCAATTCGGGTGCGCCACCCAGACATTATTAGACCCGATGTAACGTATAAAAGAGTTGTTATTGTCGGGTCGTAGGTATATTACTTTTGATACCCGTCGTGACCATCGAATAATAATAATAATGTTAAGGTATTCGTATTTTTGTTGGTTACCGGCTGTGTGGTTAGATATAGATACCGATATTATGTGCGTTTTTATTTCGTTGTTATTGTCGTAAAATAACCACGTTGAAAATTTCATATCGATACCTTATAACCGTAATATGTTATAATATACAATGTGTCCTGTGCTATAACCCATGGCTATATTATAGAACGAAAATATTCTTTCGCGTTATTCTTATTATTTCTATATATTGCTCCAGGAGAGTGGTTTTAAGATTCAATTAGCCAACTACCAAGACTGGGAATTAACTGCACCCGTTTTATAGCTATAAGTTAATTTTAATTAAGCAATATCACGAATTGCCTACTTTTTTCTAATTAATTCTAACTTTTCAGTTGTGTTATTTTTTTCCTTCCTATTACCTACTTTTTTAAGTTCAATGTATAACTTTTGACTTTTAATTTAACCAATTCTTATAGGTACGACCTATTTCTATACGAAAATTAAACCCGAATAAATTTCCCATATGGCCATACCTACAATCGGTAATATTTTGGTATGATGTTTTGGTTTTCTCTATTTTTCTCTGTTCATAATGGATCTATACAATAATAAACTCGTTTTTAGGGTTTACGTCAGTATTGAACAGTTATTTATCAGTGTAATCCGACTTTAATTTATATTTTGTCTTTTTTCTATATGTCAGTATTTTTAATGTGTGTTATTTGTTTAAATTACAGTGAAACCTATCTTAACGAGCACTACTAAATAACGGTCCTGGGAAAGACTCATTGAAATCAATACCATTTTACCTCTGTAATTAGTGGACATATCCGAATAACGGACGCGGACAGATTTTTGGTAGTCCGGTAGAACTTAAAATATCTCTAAATAGCGGACATTTTTTGGATTATTTTTTTGTTTTCATTAAGAGGACGCTACATAGATACTCGTTTTTTAAAGGGTATTATATATAGGCAATTTTTATAATATTTTTAAAAATTTAAAAATATTTTAATACAGTTAAAAGGTCGTTGAAAAATTGGTTCCGTGTCTCTGCCACTTTTATTGTTGTGTAATCACAATGTTTATTAAAAAGCATATTTATGCAAAAATGTTAAAATGGAATTTAAAGCTAATTTTAGAGTAAAAATACCTATTATCAAATCAATAAAAGGACAACATTTTGGAGTGAATGTCTTTATGTTTTTTTTAATTTATTTATTTGAAAATAATTTTTGTGGTTTTAAAAGTTATTTTTTTAAACTTTTTTTTAAGCTTTATCAACTTTTTTTTAAAACAACAAATTAAAATTCCCAAATGAGATTCACTCAAAAATTTTATCTTCTATCGATTTGATTATTGATATTTTAACTCTAAAATCACATTAAGAAAACGTTTTAACAGATTTGCGTAAACATGTTTTTATCGCTAAAAATCAGGTCTTCTTAGGTCATATAATTAATAAATAACTTAATAAAGCTTAATTTTGTAGATATGTAATACATTGTAGGTACATACATATATGTGTATTTTTTTTATCACTCTTTTTTCCCTATAACGGACATTTCTTTCAGACCCATGGCTCATTGGTATCCACTATTCAGAGATTTCACTGTATTATTGTGTATATCTAAGCTTATTGGCTATTGCAAACTGGCCCCTGAAATTTAAAAAAATATATGATTTCTTGAGAAATCTTTAAAAAGTTTACAAAAAAGCCCCGTAAATTCTCGCGTCAGCACTGAATCGCGATCAGTCAAGAAGTTGATTACTTTTTTAAGTCTTTTGAATTTAGATGATCTACAATGATTTTTTTATATACAATTTTGGCGTATTTCGTTATTTTAAGTCTAATTTATAACATTTTAACAAAAGTTTAAAGAAAAATCTGATCACAATTTAATTTTAAATTTTTCGTATTTTATCAAAAATAAATCAAACTTATACAGAAATTGTATTTCTGTTGCATATTGCACATTTTTTGTATCAACGTTTTTTTAGTATTTTTAATTTATGGTCATTTACTGCAACTTTCCTATTGATAGTTATTTTTTTACATTTTTCAAATATTAAGGTTATTACTTAATATTTTAATCATATTTAAGAAATTATTGAAAATTTTTTTTTTTTTTTTAAATGTTTAACTAAAAGAACATCATCTGAAATAATCTAAAAAAATATACATCAATTTACCTCATAATAAATAATCATAATTTTATTTAAAAAATAAATATACTTAATAAAATTATATAGCTAGAAACGAAACTACTATCTATACGTATTACGTATGTACCTAAATTATAGTTAAATACAATTTTAACTAAATTGATTTTAATATTTACACTTTATTTATATTTCTTGCATTTTATGCAAGTATATTTTTGTTTGCTATGAAAAAATCTATAATTCAAGGCCCTGACTAAAATTTAAAGTCTTGATGTCCGGAGGCCAGATGGTCCGTCTGATCTTCCTTAATCCGAGCCGTAAAAAATGTATAATTACCATAATTTTTATGCAATTATTTTTATGTTTAAAAATAAAGATTTTCTCTCCCCATAGGTAATTCCCGAGCACGCCTCTTTGCTTATTATGCATTTTAAATTATGTATTGTACTTTTTCAAAAAAATTTTCAAATAGCAATGAATACCAATCATACTAGTATAATATATTATTGCCGATTTTATGAGTATCTACATATAAATCAAATAAACAAATAATATATTTTATTGTAATTATGATTATTGTAGTTTTGTGTCAAATACTTATAATGATATTTACTAGATACGTCCTACCATTGATTATATTTATGTTACCAATATAATCAATGGTCCTACCCCTACCTATACTTGTGACTCATTAAAATTATTATCGAATTATACTGAAAAATCTTATCGAATGTTATACTATTTTTAAATGGAAATATTGTGAATATGAAAATATGTAATTATAAATATTTATACGGATAAATGTTATTAGGATCAATAATGTTTTTATGTAGATTGAAATATTAAATTGGAATTGAAATATATTAAATTATTATGTGCAAAAACGCATGATATAATATGGTTCCTATATACATTTTTATTATATTACTCATTAAATTTACTCTTACATCAATATAATAATCGATTTTATAGTTAGTAAAATTTACAATAACCAATTATAAATAAGTCTATGTAGTGTTTTCTAAATGAATTTTATCTAGATTGGTACCTAAAATAATCTTTAAAATATAATATACTCCCTTATATATAATAAAATAGAACTGCCATGAATTTTGATAACTTTTTCTTCCGGGAAGATTAATAACTTTTTCTTTCATGGACGGTAGGTACCCGTCGTTTTCGTTGTCAAGATCATGATATTTTTTTCTATTACAATAAATCTGTGGCATATTATAGTAATTATGTTATTTAGATTTTTTTCCCCCTTATTTAACTAATTGAAATTTGAACACAATATGGCAAGATATAATGAAGTGGTTTAAGCCTTTAAAATTGAACGTATATGTGACCACTAGATAACTGATACTCTCAATGAATATTAGCAACGGAGGGATTTGATTTCTACCACCTATCGGCTATTATTTGACGAAGGTCTTCATAATACCTAAATTAGCCAATGAATCTTCGACTTGTAACTTAGACACTCAAAAGAAGTTACACTTACAATATATCATGCTCAAAAGGAGTTGCACTTATAAGATGTCATACTCAAAATAAGCACTTACAAGATTCTTCAGCCCAATCGTGTTACACTCAATCTATCAGGTATATTAGAACATAACAAAATTATTGTATAAGTATACGTTACTACGTACCATTAAATTTACAAAAAAAAATTATAATCAATCATTTTTCACAGCAAATACATAAAAAAAAAGATTATATAATAATATTAGAGAGTAATACAATCCCTTAATCCTCCCTCATAAAACGCCATTGAATATTGAAAAATCTAATTTTTATTTTTATTTGTTTTTTTTCTAACATTTTATAATAATAATGGATACGTGGTAAGAAATTTGTCTTGAAATTTTTCTCTTGGAATACAAAAAACTGTTAATGTAGGTTTATGTAAGTTATAAGACTTATAACTAATAATTAATAGAAAACATAATGTATTATATACATATTATTCAAAAATTCCCATTTGCATAAAATAAATAAACCAAATAATAAATATAATATTGTCGTATAATATATATATTATTTATACCTACTAGTTTTCAAGAAACATAACAAAAAAGCATAAAATAAAGATAGGTGTACAATAGTTGTAATTTACGTGTTAAAAGATTAAATTATTTTTCTAGTGTACTTGTACATATATACCTATATAACGAGTCGTAAAAACAAAAAACAAAAACCTGAAAACTGTTTAACTTATAAAACAAATTTCATATTATATTTATTCGAGTTTCGTCACAACACATATTATAACTAATGATTTTATATCATCATATATATTATATTATATTATCAAGGCTAAACAATTAGAGAGTTAAGATAATTAAGTTGTAATTTTTTTTTCTAAAATAATTTTTCAATTAGTTAAATAAAACTTGTGTAGTATATATTACATTAGTTTTTAGAAACCTAACTATTTTTAAACAAGATTCTGCAGTAACGAGTTATTAGTTAATAGTTATGGGTTATTTTATTAAATAGGTAGATTTTCAATTAACGAGTTATTTTTAAAATGTATACTAAATAACTTAATTCAACGCTATGTAACGTAGACTTCATGACTTATTTTGTTATAAAGTCAAGTTATTTAAAAAATATTATTTTGTATAATATAATTTTATTGATCATATTTAATAACTATTTTGTTTTTTTTTTCCATTGCAGTCATGATTTATAATAATAATATTCTACTACTAATTGATTTTCGAATCACTATAATGCATAATTAGTAGAAATTATACTTATTCATATAACGAAATTTCAAAAATACCTTGTGTTTGTCCTTATTTTTGAAATTTAACAAATTTGTATTTGTAAGTACTTGAGTAAAATAAATTGTGAAAAACAATATTAACTTTTAACTATTTAATCATTTTAATTATATTATATTAATAATTAATTATTACCTAATTTAAGTCAATTATTTTAAAACTAATTTTTGACATGATTTAGTAAATTTTTTACTACAACTAAAAAGTAACATAAATTAACTATTAGTAACTACTTATCTTCAACTAATTTAACATAATCAAGTTAAAAAAGAAAAAGAAATTTCTCAGCCTTACTTCTTAACTATAATTTCTTACATTAATTCTTTTTAACTTCTAACCTTTTCAAGTCACTTAAAACTAACTTTTAACTTTTAATTCAATTCACTCATACGATTTTTGATACCTAATAATACTTACTATAATAATACTTAAACTTGACGAATTAAAAAAATAAATAACTTGCACAGCCACGTACCTACTTTGAATATTAACTTTGGAAATAACTAAAACTTTTTGTCGTTTTTATAGCTCCCCCTACACGATACATTGAAAAAAATAGCACTATCGATATTTCAAAATTATATTTATTTATTTTGTCGTTTTTAAAATATGTGAAAATTCGCTCTATACAAAAATATTTTGGTATTGCATACCTATACAATATATACATTACAGTTTATAACCTTACCATTACGTAGTGACGAGAAGTAATGGTGGACTTGTGATCGTGTTTTTCCCCGAGATTTTGATCGTTTGAACTTGCAGAGGAGTCGGGTATAATTCAAATAATTTAAAATTCCCGTTACAAGTGCGTGTAATAGAAGGCGTCAATTTCATATTTCGTATTATATCGCCCGAGGGCACAATACGGTTATATTCCAAATCAATTACCACGGATAAACAAAAACCTCGTCAAAAACCGTATATAATACTAGTATGTTCTAAAAAATATAGATAAAAAAAATTAATATGTTTACTCTTCGTGATATGATTATGTAATGAATATCATCATTTAGTATTTTAGTTAAACTAGGTATTTAATAAATCATATATCGAACATTAAAAACATCACTGTCCACTAATATCTGTAGGTATAATAGTATATCTTAAAAGACAAAACTGGTAATATCGGAAAACTATATGAATAAATTTAAAAATTGTGTTGTTTATTCTAATATTATTAGGACTATTAATATTCGAAAAATGTCTAAAACTAAAAAAAATGCACTAAAATAATACAAAAACGTTGCACTATTGCATTTGTTATCGATTCCTTCGTTATAATGAACAATATAGCAAAATTTTACACTACAAAAATATTAGTATTTTTTCATCTCGATTAAAATTATAGTTTAAACACCTTTTGCTAATATGTTGTACCTTTTTCGCAATTAATTATTTTACTTAACGAAGTTACAGCGCTTCAAGTTTTTTTTTATAAATAGCAGCTTTTTATTAGATATAATATTTAACAAAAAATATATGATATTATTGACAATTTTTGGAAAATATTTTCTTTTTAATACATAAACCCTAAATATAACTATTAAAACATCACAATTAATGTTTCCCTCTTTATAATTTTATACCTATGAGTATCAATAATCTATGACAATTTTCTATACAACAAAAGTTGAGGTTACATGACAAATTAATGTACAAATTAACAAAGATAGACATGTCAATGAAAATAATTAACTAAAATTAGTTATGTTAAATTAATACAAAATCCATCAGGTAAAAGTTTATAGTTAACAAAAAAAATGTTCGACTAGCTGTTTAAAGTTAAAATGGAAAAAAATTAACTCGGTTAAAAAAATTTAATTTTTACTCTCCATGAGAACAGTTAGAATTAAAATGCTCAAATTATTCGATAAAAGTCTAATAAATTTGCACACATTTCACTTTTTAAAATATTAAGTAGGTAATCACACATATTTATTAAGGCCCTTGCAAATACGTCAGTTTTATGGGGCTATACATAGGCATTTTTTAAATTCTGGACCGGTTGTATTGGCCGTTGCGTGATAAGTAAACTTACTATCATTAGTATCACACAGACTACCGCTGTATTTTCCGTATGTTCGCATGTACAGCGTATGTCAAGTAATCGTTATTTAAATAAAATAAAATAAAGTATTTTATTTTTCATTTATTTATACCAAAAGTTCTAACAAAGTTAAGCCAACTTCAATACATACAATGTTCCGATATTAATTCTAAAAACGTATTAAGATTCTATACTGGAGAATGTAAATACTTTTTTCATATTATGTTTCATTTTCATATGACGAAAGTTTGATGATTAGTACTTTTTCAAAAATGAATTCCCCTTTTAAAATATTTAGTAAAAATATAAAAGTTGGTTTCAAACATTCTCCAGTAAAGAACCAACAGAATCTAAATATATTTTCAAATTTAAAATTACAAAATTTTATACTTATGCTATACTGCCAGTGGCGCACGCGTCATTTTTTTCAAGTGTAAATAGGCTAAAAATAAAAAGAACCTTCAAGTAAATTTTCCATAAAACTCAAAAATTCGCAAAAACACTACACTGCACTTTAAAATTATTTACTAGGTACCTAAAAATGTGTGAAATATCTTATCCCCCATTAAATAATCCACTACGCAATGTGTAAATTAAAAACGTAATAATAAAGTAAAAATTATTAAGACATATTTGTTTACATTATATCATATTGGAAATTTTCTGTAGTTACAAATTCCATACCTATCTTTAAAACCATTCTGCGATAGTACGTACCTATAGACCAGTGGCAGCTTTAGAGGGGGCAAGTGTCCATGCCCTCCATAATTCCTAAAAAAAATTTATAATTTTTTTTTTTTTTGTTTATTTACGTAAGATACACACGCCTTGTCCCCATAAATCACATAAATAGTTATCTATATAACCTATAATACCAAAAAAAAAAAACGGTCATCAACTCAATTTTGCCCTCCCCCCAGTCCTTTACTATGATTTATTTTCCATCTTATCATATATGTTTATCATTAAATCAAAAAAAATTTAGTCATTTACCATTTATAATACAATGTATAAACATGAACTGTAGAATTTAGTAATTACAATTATCTCGAATTAAAATATAATTATAATATATATAATATATATATATATATATATCGATTTTATTTTCTCTTATATTTTTACTACTGTCTTAATTTTGTCAGGCTTTCTTGTCTTTGAAAAAAATACTGCATTAATAATATTAATCATTATACTTGAATTTCGATTAAAATATGTATATAATATAATGAATTTACGTAACTTATAATGATTATATGAACATAACTGCGTCTAAAAATTAAGTAAATACAATGGAAATTGAAACTATACATAATTATATGTAGTATTGTAATTAGTTATAATGACAAAAAATAATTGAAATCGCCTAGTTGAATTAAGAGTTTAAAAGAAAATTGACTTTTTGACTTTAAAAACAAACGTTTTTCGTCCTTTAATTGTAAATTCGCTTAATATTTGGTTAAAATTGCCTGCGTATTATGTCAGTTATGTGTTTGTAACCTCTTGAAACGCGTGGCCTCCTCCGAAATAAAGGAAGTCGTCGTGTGAATATAATATAATATGTTATACGAGTAAATAACAAAATATAATATGCCGCCTCGGCGGGCTTGTCAAAGTTTCGCGCGTTTATAATTTGTTATTATCGGCCACGGTGAAAGGAGACGACGCGGCGGCCCCTCCTCCACGGCTCGGTCCGCGAAGCGCGAGATTTCACCGGGTCAAGGATTTTTTGTCGCCGTTCTTCTGCCCGCCACCGCTTTTAACCCGATCGTGCAAAACTGTACTATACGTACGTGCCGCGACTAGAAAACAAAAAATAAATACTTAATACGAATAACATTATATAAGTACATTATATGCGAACGCTTTACGATAAATATACTATATTTTCTGTATAATAATATGTACAATGTACACGTATAGTACACGTATGTATATCAGTACCAAAGGCTGTAGTGGAGTATAGTTTAAAAGTTAATAGTTATAAACACGGTTATCTACGTAGGTACATATATAGGCATGTCAGCTATAATTCCATTTTCGCTATCACTACGCATGTACCCCAGACATGGAATAAACGATAACAATAACATAGATGAAAGAGTTTTAGTGTCTTAATAATAATATATGTACAAAGGTGGAATACGTCTTGAATAAACAAAATGACAATGCAAGTGTTTTATTAATAGATATTTCAATTCATAAAAATATTACAATCATTTTAAATTAAGTCGGAAATAATTTTTCCATGAATTTTGTCGTTTATTCCATGTCTGGGGAACATTTTCTGCGCCGTGTTATCTAACTAACATGCCTATTTACTTATGCCATGGATACAACCATAGTTGTACCCACGAATTAAGATAGTATGCATGCTCATCGGAGTATAATTATGTGATTCCAAACTGACTCCTCACAATCACCAGTTGGAAACGTTCAACTAGCGATCCAGTGGCAAAACTTCTACATGTCTAGTGTGACCATATTCAATAAAAACTATTATA
>JAIPRL010013390.1:0-10619 GCA_025469235.1 Pemphigus obesinymphae
TGATCTATAAAGAAAAAATGTATTTTATTTATTAATACAATTTAAATATATAATATACTATATACTATATTTTTTAATATACTTTTCCAAGCTTTCAGGCATAAAAACGAAAATAATTCTATATATTTTCATCATATAATATAATGTCTTATTGAAATACGGTACTTATATCCAATTTAATATTTTAATTTAAATATACCCGTAAACATAATTTTTACATACGTCATACATATACATTTTACAAATTTGACCTTTTTTTTTTTTTTTTTTTTTTTTGCTAATTGATAAGATATGGTAATCGACTTGGCTATTTTGGGCGACTTGAGTGCGCTCTATTGGCGGTATGACTATTCAATAATCTGGCAACCCTGATGTCCAGTATACATAATCACAATATCGTAGAAACCGTAAAATTGACAAAAAAAAATACCCATTTACATTAAGTTCGAATTGAAATCTAAACATTGTGCCGCGTAGGTATAGGTATATTATATTGAACGAAAAACCGAAAACGGCAATTTTCGAAAAATCTAAATACGTTTCTCAGGCGACTCTAAGAGACAGGTCAATCAACGTTAATTGGAAGCCCGTCAAAAACTAGGTTTCCGTATGATACCGCCGACATCGTGACGCCGGTATGGCTGTTTAAATGTTTCGGCGGGTCGCGTGTTTATACGTTTATCGACGAGTCTGCGAACCACTGGCCCAGCCCGGCGATTGACCCAGACAGACGGTTCGGCGGTGACGGGCTGAACATTACGTCGACCATTATACAAATAATAGTAACAATAATAATAGTAACAATAATAATAACAATAATAATAGTAACAATAATAATAGTAATAATAATAATAATAATAATAATAATAGTAATAATAATAATAATAATAATAATAATAATAATAGTAATAATAATAATAATAGTAATAATAATAATAATAATAATAGTAATGGTAATAATAATGGACGCACCGGCGGTGTAGTGTTTATATGGTGTCAACCGTGTATGGAGGCGGGACGATGCTATAATTTTTTAAGGGTCGAGCAGAAGATAAGATACCTTTACATATATATATATATATATATATATATACATTACACACACATATAGACCTACGTATAGAAAAAAGAATAAAATAATTTCTTCTCTCCCCGTATATTTTATTTTTTTATTATTTCCCATACGTATATGTAGGTAGTTTATATATAGGTACGTTAAAAACACCCGGTAGGGTGACCTCAAACTTGGTACTGGTATATATACCGTGAGTGTGTGTGTGTGATAATAACCTGTCCTTAAATAAAAATATATATATATATATATATATATATCGATTGTTACACGGTGGCGGCGGTGGCGACAATAATATACTCACGGCTGACGTCGCGGTGGTCGGGACGCTGAAAGAGAGAGGATTTTTAGAAGCCGACAAAAAGTAATAATAATAATAATAATACATCGTATTATATTAAATGTATATATAGAGATATTGGTACAATTTTTAATATGGTCGTTTCGGACCAGATACTATTCGTTCCGTATGGGTTACGTTCATATGTATTTATATTAAAATGTGTTTTTTTTTTTTTTTTTATATATAGTACAAAGCCGAGGGCGTACAACCCACCGAAATTTCCGTAAAAATCGTGTCGAAAAAACTGTAAAACGAACTTATTTTTCTTTTTGTAAATACCACGAACAAAAACGATGTCATTTTAAAACGCACCCTAGAAATTTTTTCAAGACTACGGCCTTAAATTGCCGAGTGTAGTAACTCGTATACCAATGTAACAAATTAACGAATTTAAATGTCAAATATTAAAGTTGTATAAATTATTTTCCTGTAAACTTATTTATTATTAATTGTTTATATGCACTTATATATTATGTATATGTTTGTTTTTCGGGGGAGGGAGGGAGGGTTTATCAAATTGAGTTAATCGGAAAAATAATTGTCTATAACATACCCGAGTAGATATTTCTGTCAATCTTATTTTGATGTTTTATTTTGATTTTCTCATCGCTTGATTATATACCTAATAATAATACTGTATCTATAACCGTACAAATATTGATCTTCTAATTACAGCTATCTATATGATGTATATACTATGATTAATCATCAATACTTCGGCACTTCATAATACGTAGATATTACGTACATATTGTACGAAAATTTCGAAAGAATCTTTACCATTGAAGTGTTCAACAAATATCCATCTATATGAATGAGTAAAAATAAACGGCGAAAAAACAAAATTAACTTTTAATTAATAACGTAAGTTATATATTATTTATTTTTAAACAAACTTTTGATTTACCTCGATTATACGTATATTTTTACAAACTATTTTAACTAACTCAAACAATATTATTAATAATAACCGTATAGTCTAATAGGTATACAAGCTCAATCATTATATGATATTTTAGTTAAATAATTATTTTAAAAATATGTCTTAAAAGTTGAAATATTAATGTAACGTATATTTTTCACCGTGTCGTAAATTCTCGTAGGTACTAGGTATTTTTTCATTGTACACTAATCCATTTCACATTCAGGTTATGTACACACTCGTAAATTTCAAATGTAATTATTACGTCCGTCACCACAGGGTTTTGAGGTAAATTTGCGTAAAACCTCTCATATATATGTTTGATAATTTATAAGGATTATAAAAACTTAAAAAGTATGTATATGAACGTCTGTCGCCGTAATATGATTCAAAAGTGTGAAATTTTGTACTCGGCAGACCGTGAACCCACTACTGCACTTTCAAAGTCGAGATTTAAAATTTTTGAATTTAGATTAATATTTTATTAGATTAAAAACCTGCTGGGGAAAATATATGGAAATATTATAGTGACCCGGTGAGAAACGGAGCTTACCAAGATTTGTATTCGTGCCACACGAATTATGGACGTCTGTATACAGAGTTGGAAATGCCGAGAATTGGCTCCAAATGGACTCTACACGCCCACATTTAAAGAAACTCATTATGGACACTATTAACTCGGTTTCGAGAAAATTTTAAATTTTAATACAGTTGAATACTATTTAATTATATCTTTTGTAAAATAATTTACAAGATGTCAAGATGTTATTTTTCATAGATTGTGCCTTTCATGATAATCATACATCATTGCGAAATTGGTGTCAAATTAGAAATGAGAATTTGATCCTTATATGTGTTGTATTTTGGTCAGCAGCTATTTTGGAAACTTATTATAGATCGTTAGAAAATTAAAAAAATCTACAATATCAATTGCCGACAAAAATACGATATTAATTTTGCAGAAAAATTACTCGGACAAAACCTCAAAAACACTAATTTCTTACTTATTCTATGATGTACAGAACAATGTTTCACCTGAAGATTTATATACATTTAGAGTAATTAAGAGCAAGACATAAGTATACATTTTTGTGTCCAGTTATTTTACTCGAGTTTGGGGACTGTCAATAGACGCTAACATTAGCATATTTTGTTACCCAAATGATATATATGATAATAATATAGGTACATATATACATATATTTTGTATTCTCAAAACTTGACATGTACTAATAAGATCTATGTTTTCACACGACAAAATATATTTTAGATTCTGAGCGAGGCGAGGTAATCGTTTTACGTGATGATGTGCTATTTCTATTTTTTTCCATATTCTTTTATTTTTTATGCCTGTACATAAAATATCTATAAGAAGAAGTGCTCCAATCATTACAAATAGCAAATTGCACATGGTTGGTACTTTAGAAAGGTAATTTTAGATTTTTTTTATTTTTCGATAGACGCGTAAGAAAAAAACAACTATCAAAAAATTAGCGTAGAAATCAGTAAATACGATTTTGGTAAAATTCTTCATAACTCCCAAAATATTGATGACAGTGGTATGACATTTTTACCACAAACGTATATTATGCGAAATATTAAAATATTAATACAAACATTTTTCGAAAATTTTTAAACACTTTTAGGCTATTTATAGCAATATGAAAATTGTATACATTTAATTCATAGTAGGATTAATTTTAGTTTTTAACACTTGAAAATTGAATATATAGTGTTATAACCCGTCCAGTTCATCTGCGCCCTCGGTGACGTCACACGTTTGACCAAATAAGGGGTTCAAAAATATAAATTGAACAATGTGTGATACCTTTATATTATCATGGACATTATTGGTTGGTCAGTATTTTGCCGGAAGTATAACCTCAAAAAAAAGTATGTAGGCAACAAATCTTTTAAATATTAAAGGCCCCTAAAAATTTTAAAATGTAACGGTCACCAAGGGCGCAGATGAACTGTACGGGTTAAAAAAGTCCGCCATTCTAGCTACATACAAAATTTACCACTTTATTTTACTATTTTCCGTTAGTAGGTTCATTTGTCTAGATTTCTAGCAATAGTAGTCTAATGGTAGATAACGATGTTTTCATCCTCTGTTCGATTCCTTTTATTTCCAAATAATTTTTTGCACTTTTTTCATCTTTTTTTGTTCATTATATTATAAAATATTATTATATTATTATGTTTTATTAGCAGGTTCAATCTACAGTAATCTACAGCTTCGCTTATAATCATTTTTTTTTTTAGAAAGAAATGATTTATCATTGCTTTCAAACGAAATATATCCGTTATCATTATCCTACCCGACGTGCGAAATACTTCCCGTCTTTTTTTTTATTGTAAATATGTAATTATATTACATGATCATCACATTTCAAAAAACGAGACTATTTTTTATGGGGGGAGGGGGAGGATTAACCTTGTAACCTTGATATTTTTCACAAATAGAACATTATAACGTATATTACGGAAATATTGTATGAGTTATTCTTCGTTTAACGCTTCGTTTAATTCACAATCTTATGATTATAAAATGTTTAACGCATGACCAAAGTCTACCTATCGTCAAATTTCGTCCAAAAAATTAACAATTGCGAAAAAACTGTAAAAATGACATAACGAATTATTGTATAGACAACACGCAGTGTTGTAATGACGTCTTGTGAAAACTTTGTCCAAAACGGCAACGACGGTAATTGCAACGTGAAATGTATAAACGGAGCTTTTGGTGTAAAATGCTAAGAGTTACATAAACTGTTAAAAACGTTTTTAGGTCAAAATGTAACACTAATGTTTCTAAAATTTTAACCGTGTTGTATTTATTATTTTTTCGTGGAAAATAAAAATGAAATTTTTTTTAATATGTCAACTTAAACCTATTTTGAATCTGAATTTTGTGTCTTGTCGGCGATGTGGCTTATTGGCATGTAAAATATTATAATATATACCTAAATATAGATAAACTATACGGTTGTATTCGAACATAATAATATGTAAGGACTTTTTTAAAAACAACAATGTCGTAACTAAATATATTTATAAATATTTTCAAGTATTTTTAGTTAATTTAGAAGATCTTAAGATAATTTAACAGATAATATAATATTAACATTAAGCCAATGGGTTAAATGGTTTTTTTCAACCATGCACGTCATTTAGAAAAAGTTATTTTGAGAAAATTTCGTGTGAATTTAAAATACTAATAAGTAATAGGTATAATAGTAATACCTATGAGACGCCTATAAAACTATATTATAATCAACTTTAGCTTCAAATTTAATATCAAGACTGTACGAGTATACATTTTTAACCTCTACTATATAGATTAAAACAAAAAATCATGTCGTAAACACAAAATTGAAAATGATTGTTAATTTATTTTACAAAATAAAAATAATAAGAAAGAGTGATACTCGCACTGGCTTATCTCATTAATCGATGTATGGGTTCGTTCGTGTTAGGTAATTTTCTGAGCAGCTAATATAGGGGACAAAATATATATTTGGTATACGTTTATTATGTGTATCTACTTGAAGTAGATTTTTATGGCGATAGGAGTCGATTAACGTCTTCGAAATGTACTTACAAGAGTCAAGGCGCAAGTAATTATCGAACATTAGCTCATGGACAGCAAGGAAATATTAGGAAATAATAGCAATCGGACAATATGAATAAATTAAAGTTTGAAGAGAACAAACTTTTATGACAGTCGCAAGTCCCGAACTACTGAACCACGTTCAAGGATAATAATGCGATAAAGTGATTTTTTCTTATTTATTGATTTTTTTTTTTTTTTTACTTCAAACAATCTGTTACACAAGGAACAATACGAATAAATAATAGCTATGAGATACACAGCGAATACATAAATGTTTTATAAATACGTTACACCATATATTAATGTAAAAATAACAAAGAGTGAGGGAATAGGGCCGAAAGTGAGACCCAAGACACGAATACGCTGCGAGTTTAAGCTCAAGGAGCATTTTACTATCATTTTACAGTGGTCCACACGTTGAGCGCCATGAGTCCTACATTTGGGTCTCACTTACCTTTGACCAAACGGCCAAGTGACTTTTGTCATGAATCACTAAAAATAATTTTGGAAAAAAATTGTTTTCAAATCACTTGAAATTTTGTACGTACTACCTATTATAGCTGTTAACAAATGGTGTTAGTTGATTAGGGGTGAGGCCCCGAAATGGGACTCATGGCCACACGGAGTCACCTATCAAAAATGTATTGTTTTTCTGATATGTGAGACCCGTATTTGACCCTCAAATATATTTTATTTTTATACATAGTTCACATAACACATTTTAAAATAGTTTTGTAAAATGTATAGAGCAAACTTTTTGCTACATGTAATTAAAATATATTGTATGTAGTTTATTTTATTGAAATATAAAAAAAAACAATTGAACATAATATAACATTATGTCAGTTTAGTTCTGTTGTTTAGAAAAAATTCAACGATTCCTTGTAGGTAGGTATAACATTCAAATGATAATAACAAAATTAAAATAACCTCTTTGGTTCAGTCTAAGTTATTTAGAATAGTAATACAAAAAAATATAATCCCTATATTTTTTTTTTTTTTTTTTTTTTTTAGCATTCAAATAATAATATTAATATAGAATACAAAAAATAGAACAATAAATAAATAACATATTCCGTCGCGCTACAAGTACCCAAAATGAAGTGGCAACACTGTACATTTTGAATCCGATGAAAAAATACAGATATTGAGATAAATGAGTCCCACGTCTGGCAATCACATGTTAAATATACCGATAGCGTGAGACCCATATTTGGTACTCGCATTATTTACTTTTGTATTTTGTTGAGACCCAATTTCGGGACTCGTGACCAAATTAAGTGACAAGTCGAAAACCCCTCGGCGCTCAACGTGTTAACAAAAAAAGAAAATACCATCAACCAATGGGCAACATAATAAATACAAACTAATCAATTTATTGTTTTAATCGTTCGTTTGCATAAAAATTAAAAGTAAAAGATTACCGAGGAGATCGCTAACAAAATTAGTCTGTCATTACAATGTTATTTTAAATAAAATTATATATTGCTAAAGTAATATATATATATATGTTGTGTACAATGTACACGATAATCAAATTGAAACAATGATTTCGATATTTTATTAACGTAGAGCATATAGACACTCGTGTGGTTTCTATCGTCTAGATCAGACTTCAGTCGGAGTTGAATGTCTCCTTTATATATATATAAATTCAATATTGAGTAGGTCATTTGTATTACAATCACCGCCGTGTGCGAAGTCAGATCCTCGTGTGCCACATGGGAATATAGCGTAGGTGATACATACAGTGGTGTTTTTGGGGAGGGACGCAGGGGGACGGAGGTACTGTTCATTATCAGGGAACGCAAGGGAAGCAGTGTTTGTAATTGTAATTTTTATTTAACATTTTTAAAAATTATAATTTTGTTTTGGAAAAACCGTGAAATTACGAAAATAAATGTTTCTTGTCCTTATCACACATAATAAGTTTTAGATAAAAAAAAACACATGATATAAAATGTTGAACAGTTGATCTTATTAAATCACATTGGCGTATCATATATAGATAATGAATAATGTTCATTATCCGTGAATGGCTAAGGCCTACAGGGATGGCGAAATCGATGCGACACCGATAAACTTCATTTCGGTGTACATTTACAACGTCCTCGGTTATTCATTTAAAAGGAAAAGTGTTAAATCATTTTAAATGAGGAATGCTTAAACTATGCTATCTTGAAAATACGTAACCCCCCCAACAATGATGTAAAAAAAATTTTTGGATTTTTCTATTCTATCCATTTTATATAATAATCTAAAATGTTTTTAAAAATGTCCTCTGGTTAAGAAATTTTGGATAGGGGGTGTGGGCTTACTTTTTCTTTAATGATATGTCCCGGAACGCACATTTTTAACTAAGCTCAGAGTCCGTCCTTATTTTTTTTTCCAATTCAACCACTGGATACATATAGCTATGAAACACATATCCGACACTTAACTGACAACTAAATTGTAACTGCATATAATCGAAATTTAGGTAAGTACCTACTTCATAGTTAAGAGGACGTCACATCTAGGTACACGTTTTCAATGAAAAACTTATCATTTGATTTTTAAATTTTTATCAATTTACAAACGTGTTGTAAGTATGAAATAAAAAACAAATTATAGTCAATAACATTATCTAGTGTCCGACGTAGCCTTTTTTTTAAAGATATAATCATTTTTCCTTTTTTTTTTTTCAAGATTTATAGATTTTTTAACAACTTTATTCATAAAACGCGTAAAAATTCACATATCGAAAATCGGTTTTCGATTAGGGCGCTAGATAATTTTGTTAAGTATTACCTAAGATGTCCATATCTTAAATTACTTGAAATTAATTGTTTCTTCCAGCCCTATCAATAATATTTATAATATTTATCTGTTTTTACACTTATTTCACATAAAACATTAAATAATCTTCAATAATAATAACTTGTATTATTCTGTATTTTTATGCACGCATTATATAATAACCATTAATCGAGTGACTAGTGCATTGAAATACTATTAGTAATGACTATATTGACTTTGGTGAAACAGAAAAAGGAGCCAAGTCGGAAAGTACTATCTAAAACGAATATGCTATCAAAAAAAGGTCCTTTACTGAAAAACTCTCACACGACTTCTTCTACCCAAAATGTTATTTTCAGAGAAAATAAAGAAGAATATAAATATCACTGTAAAACCTCTCAAAATCCAAAAATGTTAATGATTGTACATTCGATAATATTGAACTTGGAAACCCACATACTCGTAAGCCATGCAGTCCCGTTAGACCACGTGATATGAACGAAATCACGCAATTAATGGCCATTTGAAATAATATTGTAAAATCGGCAAAATAAAAATTGCCATAACTTCCAAACTAATTTTATAACTAGCCAATTCTGACTTTACCGCAGTTATTTTCACCGAAAACTAAATAGATAGTATGAATAAAAAAAAAAAAAAAAAAAAACTGTGTGGGTGTTAAATTACATTTGTTTCGAATACATTTTTTCATTTCAATAATAATTAATTGTGATAGAATTTAAATTAAAATTTTAAATATTTCCAATGATAAATAGATCAACGTTTTGGATATAAATGAAAAATGTAAACTTACGGGATGGCTAAATGCAGGCGATTGACCACATAATTTATGGGCTACGTTAAGTGACAACAATCCCACTCCGATAATCATGAATATGCAAAGCAATTCTACGGAAGTTCTCTTACGTATTACAATAAAACAAATTTAGGTGTTACTTAAAATGACTATACATACGAGGCCGGTATATGAATGATTAAACATTTTTTTTTTTATACATTTATGCGATATATAATGTTGTATTCTTACATTTTTATATTAAGGGAAAACTTTTTAACATTTTGCTTTTAGAAAATTAATTTCGTATCTGTATATTACCTATATATTATTATATAATGGTGACCTTAGGGTAAAAAGGTTCTATTATGTCAAAATATGCAATTATTCATTAAAGCGTTTTTCGGGTTTTATTGCGAATATATTTTGTTCGTCACATAGAACAAATCTTCCATAATTTTATATCAAAAAATCAAGCAAGTTTTCTTTAATAACATAATATGTAAATGTATAACCTATGTGCCTAAATAAATACATTAACAATAAAAAAACCCCGTTTATAATAAAATAAAATCTATATGAAGAACCGTTTTACACTCAAAGTATTTAAAATTTAATTTATAAAACCTTTTTACTCTATAATAAATTATATAATTTTGATCAGTGAGATCTAAAAATAACTTAAAAAATAATCTTAAAATAAAATATGTAATATGTACAATATAACGTACAATAACGATAAGTATTACATAAGATACATCATTATAATATATATTTTTACAGTTTTTCTTCCGCCGTCCGATTCCATTTTCACAGGAAATAGTGATAAATTTTTTGTGTTTTTTGATTTAAAAAGTCGATAAAAAGTGCGAGTATGGACTGGTGTCGGTTTTGAGTCAGTCTGCCCAAAAATATACCCATTGGGATAGTTTTTTTTCGACTCCATAAGCTTTACACGGCCGCCGTTAATTTGGTAAGATAAGCAATATACCTATCTATACTTTAGTCTTTATCGACATACACACGACAATTACGTTATCGTTATACTCGTAACGGTCTAAAGCTAATCGCATACGAAACATTTGATAAATA
>JAIPRL010013391.1:0-10617 GCA_025469235.1 Pemphigus obesinymphae
ATTTTACACGGGACCCAACTCGTACAGTAGGCTATTTTACACGGGACCCAACTCGTACAGTAGGCTATTTTACACGGGACCCAATTAGTGAACAATCTGAATCATGGGACCCAACTAGTATGCGCCGTACATAATAGCCTGTATAGTAGGTATATACGCGATACTTATCACATCAGGTTTTCGGTAGTAAAAATGTGTTAACGAGGAAAAAACTAAGAGACATTAAAAATAAGTATATATATATATATATCATATACATTAAATAACATCGAGTATATACAACAATATTATCAGTACATTTATAAGCATATTTGACATTCATTAATTAGTGTGGAATTTCGAAGATTTGAAATTCGATAACTCTTATCCTATACACTAATAAACATTCACGAGTACAGCTGTATACCTAGAGTAGCAGAATGATTTTTTTAAATTGGCAACATAAAAATATAGTGTTTCGTGCATTCTAAGTACCTACAAAATGTATTGATTATACATTTCGGACTTTGCATTCGGAGCATATATATTGTTAAGTTAAGAGAATGTCAGAGCAAAAAATTTTCAATGCTAAATTCGTGTTAGCATTTCTCATTTTTTAACAACTTAGAAACATCGTATAAATAAGACGAACCAAAAAATAAATAAAAAAATTATATGATATAACAACATTATCCATAGTGCTCTACGTAGCCTTTTTTCGATATTTAATTTTTTTTTTTGTTTTTTAAGAGTTATATTTGTTTAAAAAAACGCTAGTTTTTGAATAACTTAAAAAAACATGTTTAATTGCACATATTACAAAACAGCTACCTAGGCTATATAAAATGAATCCTTAATCATTTATTTTTGTTTCATCTTTCTACGATGTTTTCAATTTGTTATAAATTAAAAATCTAAACGTATAATATTTTTAATAAAATGTTAATAATTCATAAAAAAACATCCACAATATAACAATATATATAGTATTATAACTAATTATTATTCATTTTTAAAATGCATATAAACAATTTTCAATTATAAGATTTTCTTTTTTCGTAAAATTGTCTAAAAATTGCATATATAGAACCCCTTAAAATATGCCGCGCTGACATCTTCAAAAAAAAATTTAACTCAACTATATATATGTAATTAATATTTTTACCTTTAAGTTACTATAACTTATAACCATAGTATAAGTTTCCATTATCATTGTATTAACATTGACTTTTAGATTCCGAACATAGTGAGGAATACTTATGTTGGCTTTATTACTATGATGTATTTTTTTTATTTATTTATGAATATACGAAAAATTTTAGGTAGAAGAAGTAAAGTAATAATTTTGGGGTGTAGAGCTTTCTGATAGAAAATTAGTTTTAGTGGGTACTTATATATTATATATTTATAGAGTTCATTATTAAATTTTTCGAGTAGATACTATTCATAAGCGTAAAGAAAAACTACCGATTTTAACGAAAAATGGTTATAATTTGAAAAATAATAACTCGTCATAGTTACTGACTTATATACTTATATTTTTTTCGTTATATGTTTATTGTATACATGTATTTGGTAGAAGCCGGGAAGAATTGAGTAGGAACAATAGAAGTTTTCGAGCAAAGAGGTTCTGAAATAAAAATATATTTTAGTTTATACTTTAAAGAATTCACTTTCAATTTGCCCAATATAGTTTTATTTAACGTAGAGATCAAAAACTTAAAATTTAGGTTCACTAAATATTTACAATAAAACTATATTGATGTGATAAATATTTCAAAACTTTTTGGCAATATTTCTTTAATTTGTATACAATTTTAAAATTTAAATAATTTTTTATACATATGTATACCTACTAGGTAGTATTTTAAAAACTGCAATTTTCGATTTTCTCGGTAGTTTACTTGAACGTAAAGGAAAACTATCGATAATAACGGTAAATTGCTATAAATCAGAAAATAATATTAGACCAAACTGTGCTCTGCAGAATCATATCAACACTTTCGAACTCAATATATTCACCATCAGCATCCTATCCATTAAGCGAAGTGTGAAGTTCCGCCCCATACTGGCCGGCTTTTTATAGTTAATTTTCATAATCAATCATTATTAACACATTGCATGAGAGCGAAGGATTTTCTTTATTCAATAGGTATTCATATTATATGAAAATAAAAAACCTGTATGAAAATTAATTTATTATTAAATTATTACATTTTATTGAATAACAATTTTAAAGATTTCAATTCGAATTTTTCTAATGGAAAATATAATAAGAATAAAAAAAATTTTTTAATTGATTTAAATAAATATTTTTCCATTTTAATTTAACGAACTAAAATTTTTTATTTATTTATTTATTTTTTGTTAACTGTTAAAGTTTTTGGATTAAATTATCTTAACTTATTTTAAGTAAAATATGTTTTCGAAAATGACTTTCCTTGTCTATAGACTATACTCTAAACGAACAAGTAAGCATAAGAATCTAAACACGAATGGACGGCTTATATTATATTATAGTCAAGCCAATCGATACGATTTTTTGTTATTGTCGATAGGCGAAGGTCAGTACACCGACCGAGCTGATTTGTAAAGGTAACTTTCCGAACGTTTCTCGTCGCGGCTCCTTCATCATATTATAATATATACGTAAACAAATTCGTTTCAGTTTGTTTTTTGTTTCCGTTCAAATTATTATTCATCCGATTTTACCATTGTTTTGGCCCGCGTCCGACTATAAGATTTGTATAATATATTATTTGAAATACCTACTGAAATTTACGAAAAATAAAATCTTCAGCCTTGACTACTTGGCGTTGATGTCACCCGCCGCTACAGTTGAAATTTCAATATTATAATTTAACATCGTGCGTTACCGATATAATATTATGAACACTGTATAAGACTCGTATTACTATAGGAAAAAACACTGTAAAGTTCACAATATAATATGATGTATGAATGGGAAATTTAAAAAAAAAATGTACCGATTTTTAATCTCCATTCTCAATATTTATATAGACTAAATTAGAAATTAGATGAGATATAAAAATGTATAGTCAAAATACTTTTCATAATTGTCTTGGTTACAAATATGTTTTAACGCGTGTAATATTCGTTTAAACTATATTTATAAAAATTATTATATAAAACATACTTTCCATATACTATTCATTGTTATCGTATTGTATTATTTCACATGAAATGATCAACACTTTCTAATTAAAACAATTAACTTTGTTCATACAAAATATAACTTTGAAATTATAACGGTCGTGAGACACTTTTAATTTTATATTGTTCGCCACACGATTATCTATATTATATAATCGTATATAATATAGAGTAATTGTAAACTCAATTATACAATATACTTATTTGAAAATTTGGACTTTATTAAAAAAAAAAAAAAAAAAAATACTTGTTATTTTTTAAATCGGCTGTATAGTTAATTATTTTTGATATTAACTTATAACTAACTTAACTAGTTCAAATTTCCATTGAAGAACTGACTGAACCTTTTACATTTATTTTATTTTATTTAATTCAAATTATAATATGAATAATAAGTTATCGTGTTAACACATTATAAGATGCATTCATAATATGTGCATATTTTTCATCGAAATTAAACTAGTTTAAAAGTCAAAATTAAACTATAAATTATATTTTTAAATAACTTTTAACTTATAACCAATTACTTTTTTTATTGATAACGTTCATTATTAACGCCATACTTCCGTTTTTAAGGGATTTTATATAGAAAATTTTTATAAAATTTTAAGAAAATTGAAAATCTAACAATTTTATTTATTAAAAAATATTTTAATATATTTTAAAAGTAGTTTTAAAATATTCCCGTATTAACACCACTTTTCATTGTTGTGTAATCGCGGTATTTATTAAAAAAACCATGTTATACTTACCTTCGAGTACTTCGAGTTTTATGACTTTCCGAATGATCGTATATAATGTATCATAGGTACAAGAACGCTACACCAATAGTTTTCAGCGATAAAAACATGTTCACGCAAAACACTTAAAACTGATTCTTAAAGTGATTTTAGAATTAAAATACCTATTATTAAATTAAAATAACTATTATTAAATCGATATAGGAAAACATTTTGGAGTGAAACTCATTTGAGATTTTTAACTTATTACTTTGAAAAAAGTTGATAAAAATTAACTTTTTAAAACTACAATAACTTTTTTTAATTAATAAATTTGAAACCGAAATGAGGTTCACTTCAGAATGCTGACTTTTATTGATTTGATAATAGGTATTTTTACTCTAAAATTACTTTGAACTCCCATATTAACACTTTTGCGTAAATGAGTTTTTTAATAAATACCTATCATGATTTCACAACAATTAAAAGTGGTAGAGACATAAGACTAATAAATTTTAAATTACTTTTATTTTTATATTCCTAAAAATGTTCTAAAAATTACCTATACACAACCCCTTAAAAACCAGCGTCTAATGTCCTCTTAATATAGGATTTTTTTTTTTTTGCAAGTATTTTATATCTGTAATGGTTAATCCCTAAAACAGTCAAAATTTTACCATTTTCGATTAATTATGAAAAATACAATATTAAAATCAAACGAAAATAGCTCTATAAACATTTACAAAATGTTGTCGACTTTTTATTTGTATAAAAAATATTTATCTGCGAATATTCTAACCAATATAATACTTAAAGCACAAAACTATATTATTTTTACGGAATATTTTACTGGTTGTGACGTTCTCTTAACTATAAAATATACATACCTATATAAAGAACCATTAGCGAATAACTAATTACCAGAAGAGTACATTAAAATTAAAAAAAATAATTTCGAGATTTGATAATTATAACTATTTTAACAATTACCTAATCAAATACATTTAAGCAAAAATTAAGTCATTTCTACAATTTTTATATTTTTATTTTTATAATTTTTCTGTTCAATTATTATAGGGTTATTACGAATTACGAATTATTGACGTTCATATTGAGTGTGTACAGTTCCTATACCTATTTATTTATATAACTATTTATAAAATCGATATTTAATTTTTAATAGACAAAAGTAGTAAATTCAGCATTTTGCATTTTGCCTACTAAACAATAAAACATACTATACAAAACGGAGTTATAATTTACTCGTCACGCTCACGAACCGAAATAATAGGATTAATATTTAATTTTCACTACATAGGTGCGATGGTTTTAAAAATGAATACGTTATATGATACAATACCCCCGTATAGATTTGCCATTATTGCAGTTTCAAGTATTCGACTTTATCGCAAATGCGCAAACAAAACATAATTGTATATATAATACTAAACACCTTTATATATAGGTACTTACTTATCCGATGATTATATTTTAAAGAGGACATTTTACCAACCATTTTTAAGGGGTTCTGTGTATGCAAATTTTCAAGAGGTAATGAAAATTTAACTATTAAAAAATGATAAAATACATTTTAAAAGTAATCTAAAAATGATCTCATAATTGTACCACTTTTTATTGTTGTGTAATCACAACATTTGTTCAAGAACTACTTGTGACTTTCTGAACTCAGTTCGATCAAAAATTATCATAAAAGAAAAATAATAATTATTTATAATTATTATACTAAATAAAATGTAAAAACTTAAACTAAGAACTAGCATAGAGTTTTTGTTCAATAAGTTTATTTAAACATTTAAAATTTGTAATTGAAAAACATAAAATTTTCGTGATTTAAAATTTAAAAAAAAATTATTTTAACTAAAATAAACTCTATGTTCGCCAATAGTAAATATTCTCATCTATCATATTCTAATAATTTTTATGCTTGCAAACATACGTTTAAAAAAAATTATTAAAATTATTTTAATACTATGTATATATTATTATAGAAAACTTCATTTTTTTCTCGAAGATATTTTACTTTTTTTGAATTACAAGCTACCAATTATTTTAACTGCTGACTATTCTAAAGAAAATGCATATAATTTGTAAACCAACAGTTTATTATATTTAAACGTTTATAAGAGGAACGGGTGTATATTGTGAATAACTAAAAATGATTCCCTTCGCATTGATTATGTATTTTTTAAACTTAACATGTTTATATATAGTTATATAACTTATATAGAGTCTAAATCATATAAACTGTTTGTTAAAATTATTCGATATACAATTATAATTTTTTTTTTTTTTTTAATCGAATTTTCCGCATGTTAATTTTATATACAGTAAAAAAATTTTCATTGAGAAATTAAAAAAATTAAAAACTAAATAAACCATCAAGATGAAAAATAGTAAAATTTAGATTTTTTTTATAAAAACAGTATTTTAAAATTTAGTTAGGTATGTTTTTAAAAAATATTCATAAATATTTACTGAGAAAATTATTCTATCAAAAGAATCACTCGGTACATCACGCAGTACGCACTGAAAATACGAAAAATCGTCCATAATGAATATGGGTTCGCCCTGAAATAATAAATACAATATAACAATAATTTAGCAATATATTATGTATGATGCATTATTCTGATTTCTTTACGGTGTTTGAAGTTTAAAAAATACTTTGAATACCATTTTTACTGTATGATATTATATTATTGACATTGTGTCTCGTCTAGAAACAACATATAGCATGCTCTAAACGATTGTTTTACGTGCGCGGTATATATCTTGAAAATAATTTGTCTCAGTACTCGCGCGTCGTCCGTCCCACGTAAATATAAGCGAAGTTCCCCTAGTCAATTAAAAAAATACGGTCAAATTCATCAATGTGGTCACTTAAATTGACTTATCGTGTAGGTTTCGAATACGAATTTGAAAACGAAAAAAAAACTTTTTTTACATTCAAACTTTTCGTCGGCTAACAGGCTGGACAAAACAATTTTTTTAATTTGTTATTAGATAACATGGTTGTACCCGAGTGTTATTTGGGATCGATCCAAACTTTAACCGGACTTTATAATATTTATAATATTTACGAATTCGATCCGAGCCAAAGACTCAATGTCCGATTCGAATTTTTTCCACATTTTAATTTTCAGATGGTTCGATCCATCTCTACTCGTTAAGTTTAAGCTAAAAGTAATATAAGTAAAACTGTCGGATTAAATTAAATTTAAAATATTGATAATAAATTACGGTTAATAGTGAAATATAAAAAAATAATAACAAGTGTTATAAAGTTATATAAATATGTTTTATCCAAGTACAATTAGATTAAAATAAATACAATTCTTCCTCTTTTTTTTCAGTTTTAGTTACCATTATACGGTCCATTACTGCACCGCGTAGTCTATTATACTCGTCTATAATGCTTGACCACTTATTTTAAGTCGTCAACTCTAAGTGACTGAAGATCCTCCATCAATCCATCCATTTATCTCTTGTTAGGTATTTTCATTGATATTTTATGAGTATCATCTTGCCTCTATTCCAGTACGTCTCTAATTATACTCATAATAGTCATATTATATCTAATCTCCAATAGCCAATCAATTTTTTTTCCTTTAGGGATTCAAATATGTCTATTTATATTAGCTCAGTATTAGAACTTATTTCCTATTCTCTTGTTTGTTTGCTCTTCTTTAGTTCGCATATATCCTCCTGAAGAATTTGTTTCTCTAAAACTACTACTGTCAATCTCTTCTTGTCCTATTTTGCAGTTCACCGTATCTCGCAAACATGCAAGATCATATTTATGTAAATCATGTTACCTCAAAATTGTTGTTGTGCAGAAGTTCGGCTCTTTTCCCAAAGTATTTGGAGTTCTCGACTTTTTGAAAACAGTAATTATTTCTTATTAATATTGCACTTTGATGGTCAATCGATACCTTATAACACTGTTATAATATAGCTGGTTATACGATTTCAATACTAAATGCATTTTTTTTAAATGCACTTTTTTTTTTTTTGAAATTTCAATATTTGAATCCGAAATTATCACACTTTCGAATTACTACACTTTAGCATATGAAAAATATTGTAATCTCACTATAGGTAATGGAAATAAATTGATTTTTACGAACACCTATTATATTATTATTCTGCATTTTATACACGCGGCGGACAACGATGCTGCGATAACACTTGTGGAAAGGACATATAAAACCACGTTGTTCAAAGTCCGGTTTTATCTGGTCTCGCGCGCTCAGCCGTTCGACGAATACATAATATATAATACGAGTATATAGCTATATAAAACTATAGTCTTTTGTCCACAGAATTCCCAGTTGGTCTCGATAGTCTACTTATACTCTTACTTGTACATACTATAGGCATTATATATGCATAAAATATTGCCCGTTTATACAGGACTCCGCCTATAAAAACACGTTTGAGCGTATGCACATACAGAATGATATTTATTTTGTGTTAGAGTCATTTTATCATATTATACAAAATATATATTCGAAATGAAGAAAAATTTATTTTTCATATTAGCTGTGCATATTAGTGTGTATGGAATAAACAAAAACCATTTAGAAGATTTATATTTTTAAATATGGCGCCCTTTTAAAATCATACGACAGCCCCCGTCTAGTTTTTATTTTTAATTATAGAAAGAAAATTTTGGAAAAATATGTAGAAATAAAAATAGAAATAGTTAATGTACCATGCGTTAGGTATACAGCAAAACTTAGTAAACCAACGTTTTGAAAATATTGTATTCTCAATATTTCACAACAAGAATTGAAAAAAAAAACCGTGGAAAGGCAAAATTTAGAAAATCAAAACTTGGACAATTTTATTACTTATACCTACATCTAATGTTCTTATATATGTTATTTTTTATTCTAAATACAATATAAATAAAATATAGGTAGGTACTTTAATGTTCAAAAACCGAGCTACAGTCTTGCTCTGGTGCAACAATATATGGTTCAAATATAAAATAGTTCTCGATTTGTGATGCAACACCGCACTACGTAATCGCCGTATTTAATAATATTATAATATTCAATAATTTTTGCCAAGTTTTCTTTCATATTTTACTATCCCACGTTTATTTTTCCAAGTTTTGATTTTTTTCATTTCGATTCACCTTGATATTCTGCGGGATTTTGAGCTTTAATAACAATTTAACGATATATTATACTATTATAGGTAACCTGCAGTATAATATTATTGTAAAATTTTTAAAAATATCGTTAAATCGTTTAATAAAAATCTCCCTAATAAGACGACTAAGCCATTATATTTAACTTTCGAATATGTTTTAAGAACATTTTATTTTTTTGACCTGTCTGAGGAACTATTGTGATACATGAATCACCCTGTATAGATACAATTAGTACCTATATATACTGCCATTACCGGAATATCGACAAGGAAAATATATTACCTACCTATAGTTAGGCGAGCCCTTTTTTGTTTTTGTTTTTTTATTTCATATTCGCAAGAGGACAACGATTAATTTTTATTATTATTATTATTATTATATTCACCTGTAATAACGTGTAGCACTGCAGCGAGCCCTCCAGGAATTTCGTCTGCGAGATTTCTTTCGTTATTCGTCCGACTATATATTATTTTTACGTACAGAATGTTCCACGAAGATTAGGAGGTACTCGTAATTGCTCCAAAAATAAATAAACAATTTGGAATTATGTTTATATCATCGTTTGTGGAATATGAAACGTGGTGCGATTTTCTGGAAATTTTACGATTCGTTGCGAATCGACTGAATTAATTTGGACGTTACCCGATAACTATTTTATGTATAATTATTAACTGCCAAATGCAGTTTTCGGTATGAATATTGAAAAAGAAAATCGGCTTAATTAATATTTTAGTGACGTTCGCAGAAGTCGGTCCATCATCAACGTAGTCGGAAAATTTGTCTTTTTTTTTTTATATATAATTTGGTCATCGAAAAAAATGCTTAACCGGACAAGTTTTTTTTTTTTTTGTAATTAATATACACCTACCAGCTAATCCACGGCCTGCCGAATAAAAATAAATGCGCCGAATCGTTAGGAGATATTACCTATGGAAATGAGTACATTTTCGTACGGGACGCCTCGCGTACGAGTGTATACGCTCGCTGTATTTTTTATTTTTTTTTTCGTTTTCTATTCGTTCTCCCGTCTCCTTACCGTTTTCACACATACGTCGTTGTTATCCTAAAGCCCAGAAGTCGTCGAACGATTTTCGATCGGTCTCTCTGTATATATAGTCTACACGTATATATCGGTTTATTGGAGAGGCAAAGCGAAGAGCGAATAATATACAATATCGTAATATTATTTAATACGATATAATCACGGGGGAAATGAAATCGGGAGGAGGGAAATACCTATAACCATTCGACCGAAAACCGGTATTCCGTGCGCGCGGCCGTGCCACGCAATGGATGCCAACGCGCGCAGCACATACCGCCGCGCTTCAGCTACCAGACTGAAATCGACCGTACTACTACAGAATTTATACGTTCGCGTACACCATTGATAATAACGATATGGATGGACCGTGCTATGATAATAATTGTATTCAAATGTGACGAGCGGATCAAAACCACCCCGATCCGTGCACATTTTTATCAATTAAATATTGTTATCAGTTATCACTATTATCAACAATCACTATATTATCACAACAAATATATTTTTTTATAAATCAATTT
>JAIPRL010013392.1:0-10615 GCA_025469235.1 Pemphigus obesinymphae
ACATTAATTTGTAATACACATGCGAAGTTTTAACTCATTCCAGCAATTGCACGAGTCTGAAAGATAATTGAAAATATCGCAGTAATATGTATAAATTAATATAATCAATATAATTCTACCTGCTCATCACATATTATATTGGTATAAACTATACTTACGGGTACTATTTCCGGGATTGTCTGGATCTGTTGACATTATTTAATTAATTTTAATTAGGATTAGGAATGAATGAAATTAAATAATACAATAATGAACTTTGCGGTAAAAATGAGTACTTTTAAAACAAAAAAAATTACGTGTGCACATATATAACTTAAAAAATAGTGTTTTTAACTCACGAACTAAAGACAAATACAAGGCAAGATTTTTGTTCAAGATTATTACGATTGACTCAATGGACCGTTGGGCACCTGGGATGCGAACTGCCAAAACTTGTAGTCGAATTTAGGTACAAGACAATACACGACAAAGTTAATTATGAACTGCAGTGAAGTCTTCACGTGGATGTAGGTTTTATAATTCTGTAAACTTAACAATATTGCATATATTTACCATATTTTATTACTTTACAATGTAAAGTATGAATGTTACTGGCGGTAAACACAATCGCGCATGTTACGCCGTAACGGTTGACTGCGGACTATCTATGGTGGTAGGTATATGGTACCGGTGACGTCCGTGGCTGATTCCGGTGACCGTGATGTCTAAAAGTCCATCACTAATTAGATAACCGTAGTAATAGTGGCGAGTACCCACCAGACGTTATGTAACAAATACATTTATCATTGTTTCATCTGCAATGGGGAGAGTGTGGAACTCAATGTTGGTTACTTCAAATTATTTTTGAACTATTTGAAATATGTCTAAATATTAAACCTAAATAGTCACAAGTTTTGGTGTGGAATGACGTTCAGGAAGAGTAGTTAATAGATTTCCCGAAACTCTTTTCCGGTCGCTGATTGAAAGAAAGAATGTGGGTGGACTGTTTTCATAAGTGCTGTTATCGTATAAGAAGTTTGAAGATTAAATACATATTTAAATATACTTATATATGTTTATAATGCATAATAATATAATCTATATTCTATTCAAGTATTATAATACATTAAACACACTTACCATATAATTCATGTTCTATAAACATAAATAAATATTTTACAAATTGTACTATAAAATATTGTATTTATTATATTATATTTTAAGCTATATATTAAGCACCTACATATTTTCACTTCAATTACAGTAAATCTAGAGACCAGAACAGCACTAATAAAAAACTTTGTGTGGAGCGTAGCTCTATAGTCTATATGGAGCAGAGACTTGGACTATACTGAAGGCCAAGAAAGCTAAAATAGAGGTTTTTGAAATATGGTGTTTTAGAAAAACGGTAAAATTCCATGGATAGAAAAGTTAAAAAATTTTAAGGGTTTTAAAAGAATAAATACTCAAAAATCAATATGAAATACACTAAGATTGAGGAAGAAAACATGGATTGGACATCTAATAAGGAATATTCCTAGGATAACTACGATAATTGAGGGCAAAATTGAAGGCAAACCTGGAAGGGGAAGACCTAAAACACCTCTCATGAAACAAGTGATGGAAGACACAGGAATAAGAATGTATAGGGAAATAAAGAGAAATATAGAGAAGAGAAAAAAATGGAGATAAACATCAATAATCATTTAACCAATTTCGGATTGTAAAAAAAAATATATATATATTAAGAAGGTTGGTCAGCCTGCAAGCAAAGCAAAAATAAATAAATATAAATAACTGGTTGGCTGTGCATCGCTTATTATACTCTGCACAAGTAAATGATATTAAACGGTGTTCGTAGTGGGCGAAGCAAAATAACTTTGATGTTTTTATTCGATTGATTAATATGACGTATTTTATAAAAATAATATCACCTTATAATGTATTTAGTCATTCACTGGGAAACGTAAATTTTTTTAAACCAATTTAAACCTCAAAAAATTGATCTCCGAAATTATAAAATAAGGTTTTAAGGTATAAAAAGCCCTTCTAATATTAATTTATAATACACATGCGTAGTTTCAACTCATTCCAGCAATTGCACGAGTCTGGAAGATAATTGAACAGATCGCATTAATATGCATAAATTAATATAATGAATGTAATTCTAACCGCTCATCAGTTATTATATCGGTAAAACACTATACTTACGGGTACTAAATCCGGGATTGTTTGGATCTGTTGACATTATTTAATTAATTATTGTTGGTCGTATTAACAACCATAATTTATATCTTATAACAGTGTTGGCATTGAGGAGTCTAGAGTACAATTGGGGAAGGGACATAAAAGAACAAGTAGTACATTACATTTTACAAATAAACTAACCCTAATATAACTCTACCTCATTAAGCCTATATAAAAATATATAATACATTTTAAAGTGAACTATTACTAACTCATTACACTTCCTTTTCATTATGATGTAACAAAATATGACTTAATTAATTTTATTTTAACAACATATACATATTTTTTTTTTTAATAATGATTAAATATCATCATTGTGTAAATTGTTTATTTTATTAACTCATTATTATAATTATTTTTATATACAATTTAAATTATAATAAATTAGTAAAAATAAAATGAATTAAAGCTTATTATATTTAAAGAAGAGCGTGTGAGCTACGGTAGCATGATATCTTCTATGTCTCGACTTGCACTTATTTACGGAGTATAATGACTTGGGAGGGGATACTAAACTGACTAATATGATTGAATATCCAAGATTTAAATTCACCTCTTTGGGTTGAACTCAGTCTTTAGTCAGGTTGGGTTCAGCGCACTTAACATGCCTGAACGAGTAAACGAAGTGCAGGCGGAAAGTCTCGAATGTTAACTATGTTAGTATGTTCAGTGTATAGCATTCGACTTTTATTGAAATTTAAAATAGTGAGTTTGCAATTTTTACCTCGTAGGCTTGTTAGAAGTATGTAGAAAATTTCAGTTTCCATGAGATCTGAGACCTTTTATAAATAAACACATTTATCATTGTTTCATCTGCAATGGGAAGAGTGTGGAACTCAATTTTGGTTACTTGATAGTATTTTTAAACTATTTGGAATAAGTCTAAATATTAAGCGATTAGTTTTCCCAAAACTATTCTCAAGTTGGCGATTGAGAGAAAGAATGGGAGGATTTTTTTCATAAGTACTGAAATCATATACCTAAGCAAATTAAAGTCTAGATACACATATAAATATATTTATATCTATATATAATGCATTATATTATTTTTATTCTATTCAAGTTACTATTTTAAACATACTTACCATATAATGCATATCCTATAAGCATAAACAAATATTTTCAAAAATGGAAATAAAAAATTTTGTGTTTATTATATAATTTTTTAAGCCTAAATATCAAGCAGGTCGGCCTAAAAGTAAAACAAAAAATGAGTAAATAAATACAAATAACTTGTCGACTGTACAATGCTTATTACTCTGGACAACTGAATAATATTAAACGACGTTCTTAGTGGACGTAAAAAAATCCAAGGGTTGTTTTATTTATCTTTTATTAACAGCTAAAAAATTAAATAAAAACAAACATTCTATGTTTATCCCAACTGAAGTTCTAAAGAATGAAATTAAGTCAATTTGACGTATTTTATAAAAATAATATTCTATTAATCTAAGATTATCCTATCTCTGCCCTAAAAAACTTGAGCTCATTAATGCTAAAATAAAATTTTAAGGTATAATAAGCCCCTCTACTATGTATTTTTATTACGCATGAGTAATTTCAATTTATTCTAGCAATTACAAGAGTCTGGAAAGTGATTGAAATGTTCAATATAAATAATATTGTTTTATACAATTTATGTAGTTCTACTTGCTGATCGATTTTTATATTATTATAAAATAACATTAATAGATATTTTTTTCTTTTATAAAACATTAACCACAGACAAAAACTGTAATAGATTTAGGATAAATTAATAATATAAATATTATTGATACCTATAAATATTATTATATTAAACTACTAAACTGTTTTAGGTTTTCCTATCTAGAAAAATTTTTTACTAGATATATATTAATTATTCTTACCTGATGTAGTCACATACAATATTACAAAAAGTATCAGAGTTATTACGGGTATATCACTTTTAATAGAATACATTTACTATAGCTGTATATAGTACAATATAGAATTTAAAATTAAGAATTAAAACTTGAGTTTAAAAAAAATTAAAGTAACATACATTTTTATATTACAAAGGCTTTTATATCGTTATTGAGCAAACACTATAAAATGAATTATGAGAAACATTGTTAAAACGTAATATTTGTAATTGCTTCTCACGTCCATTTGAATATTTTATACAGAATGTAATATTATATCATTAATCGCAGTATTTTTAATTATTATGGAATGATAAAAGAGGATTTAAATAAAATGAAAAACGCGTATTTTATATATTTTTCAGTAGGTAATCTATATTATTTTGCAGTTTACACTGTGGTAAATAATACGCAAATACATAAAACTTTGTCCAAATCCAGTGGTAATAGGTACCTATATTTTAATACATTTCTGATTTATTCTAGAATAAACAACAATATATAGCTGTCATAATATAATTTATCTCAAAATAATTAATTTAAATATAAATACATAATATTGATTTATATAAGCTATAAGTATTGATATAAATAAACAAGTTCTCAGATACTATTGATTAATCTTATAGATTTTGATTTTGATTTAAGCAAAAATATCCAAATCTTACCATGGAATACTCAACAAGCTCTGTTATATACAATGTAAAAATCGGAAAAAATTATTCAACTCATTAATACAATTTATTATGATTTTGGATATTTCATAACAACCAATATAAAAAAAAAATATTTACCAAAATAAAGTAAATATTTTTGTGGAATTGAGTGTTCAATTTATTATTGGAAAAATCCACAAGTACTCAAATTATAAACATTATAACAACCACTTTAACTTTATTGGTACGTTACAAAAACTTTGAGAAGGCAATCAAATAACCGTCAAATTAATATGGATATGCAATCGTTTTTTTAGCACACTAAACAAAGAATGATTATAAAGACGGTGCTATTTATTTTTAACAACAAAACATGTCATTCAAGTTACAAATCAATTATGAAAAATGTTATCACTAATATTATCAAACATAGACTAACATATAAAGAATATTTATCTTATTTCACGTAATATCTTGTCTAAATATGTGAAATCATACACAGTGTCAGGTGAAATAATAATTCTATATACATCGTATATATATATATATATATATATTTAAATTAAAGTCCTGACTGATTAACTGACAAATGACTAACTGAATGATTCATCAACGCTCAGCTTTAATTACCAGTCCTAGAAAGTTGGTATTTTCAGAGAAAATTATTTTAAAAACATAAATGCTCGTATGCCCACTAAGAAAATCTTTTTTTTAATTCGACTTTATGGATGGCATTGTGAGAAGTACGTTTCAATTATTAATACATACATATACATAAATTATACACAGTATCTTTTTACCTCTATAAACTATCGACTATTCTTAAATTTTTCAATGATTGTTATTAAATTTATAAATAATACATTAATACACATATTAATGACCATGTGCATTTTCCTCTAAATATTTGTTTCCATTTTCCTTAACTTCCATTTTTCTCCAAATAAAAGGTCTATTCCTTTCTCCATTCTGATTATATATACTTCTCAAATGTCGATTTTAAACATACGATTAAACAACGATAAAATTGTACTCATGCAGTTTTTCTAGTAACGCCAACAACGGAAAATGGAAAATGAAGTAATAATCGAAAAATCATATTTTATGTAGATAAAACATAAATTTTATCTCTACTATCGACTATTGCATTCTAGGAAAGGGTATTTACGGCTATAAATAAAATCGAACGGAATAAAAACGATACGAAAATGATCACTTTACAAAATTTAAACTTTACTTTATATAGTGAAACATAATATTAATACCTAATATTCAATACATGTATATATATGTAAATACATATATTTATTAGAATAAGTTATTTGAAAACTGATAAGAAATGTGCACGATTTATATCATTCTTAAAAAAATAACACCAATTTTATTTTGCATATTTTACATATTTTAACTTTTTAATCTTTTTTGCATATTTCATACATATTTGTCATTTGTTAGTACATATTTTTATATTAAGTAAATATTTTTGTTTTTAAATTAGATTTTCAAGTATTTCCAGCTATAAAAGTTTGTCAAATTTTATAATTAAAGTAGAAAAAAAAATTGATATCTATATAAGGTTATCGATTATTTATTTTTTTTTTTTTTGTGTAATTAAGATTTTTTAATTTTATTTAGGTAATTCGTTGTAAAAAAATCAATAGGTACATTTTTTCGAATTTTATAGCCGCACATCGGTGTGAATAATAGGTACCTACCACCTGTACCAATACCAATATGTGAGACGAAATTCGTCTTACATTTGTTTACTTTATCAAGTATATGATTTTTTGTGTAGCATTGTACATTTTTTTGAAACATTTTATTGTGAAATAATTATTGTAATATTACTATATCGTTGGTTGAATGATATAATGGCCTAAATGATAATATATATTAAGTACTAAAATTATATGACGTCAAAATTATAGTAAAATGAATAGGTAGGTACTCGGTAAAAAAAAAGGTAGTTAGGTATTTTTTCTCGGTAGAAAAAATAACCACAAATGTTTATGATAAGTGGGTGAATTTTTCGTTTCCCATGATTTTTTCATATTTTTTTCTTACATAGGTAGGTACACTTTGTTACAATCCAATAACAAAAGGGTACAGGTATTAATAAATATGTATAGGTGGTAGGTACCTATAACATTGTTAATTTCAATACGGTATAAAATTGCTATAACATCTAAAATAAGTCCGGCCGCCAAAGTCTGACTTCACCATCGTTTTCAGCGTCAAAACTATATAAGCTCAAAAAAATTAAATATTAAAACTCCGATGTTCCGGTAAAGTAAAAATATACCTTTGAGGAATTAGTTATTTGTTATTTATACAGGTAACAGATTTTTAAGTTTAAAAATAAGTTATTATAAATAATATAATAATACTTATATAATATTTATTTATTTCTATGTTTCATATTTTGCTCAGTGTATAGAAAACGAATATAGAATAAATCTTAATACCGTTGTTTATGGGAATCAATTTTGCATGTGAGCGTATACCTATAACTAATTGTATATGCATCTGTAATGGTAGAGGTTTAAAAATAATTATTTAACTATATTAAAAAATAATGTAACTAATACTGTTCTTATTTTATTAATTATGTTACTTTTTTAAAATATTAATTGTTTTAGAGCCAATTGGTGATATGTTATTGTAACCTATAATGTTTATTTTATTATCATTTTATGATACAAAGATTTTTTAATACTACATGTTAGTATTTTATTTTTAGTCATACCTATACTATTTTTCGTTATCATTTGTATTAAAAAAACAATGACCCAACTTAATGGGGGGGTAGATGCTGTACCTTCCCGTGGTACCTAACCCTGTAAGTAGTGTTGTCAATATGCCGACACGAAACCAAACAGCATCAATCCGGCAACCAGACGTCAACCGACCTCCTGGTAAAATCGGAAAAAACAGCCCTTTTCAGGGCTACCCCCCTGACTACCGTGCACACAACCACGGGAATAAATATAGAAAAAAATCCTTCAAAAAAAGCATAAAGAAAAGAAAACTCCTAAAAAAACTTGACACTACCGGCATTAAACCCGTAAAAAACTGTATAAAAATCATCCAAATAAACGTTGAGGGGCTCACGAGAGCAAAAATAGATATTCTGAGTAAAACATACGCTGAGGCGGACGTCCTTGCGATTCAAGAGACACATGTTTCAGATGAAGAGTTACACCGTCTGAAGATCCATGGATTCCACCTAATTAATTACATTGGCCATAAGAAGCATGGTTTGGCGACTTATGTGAACCAAAGACTGGCATTACAGATGGTAAAGAACTTAGATGGAAACGAACACTCCATTGGAATTCAGGTAGGTGAGCTTGCTATATACAACATCTATAAGCTCCCCTCAAGGAGTTGGACGGCCCAAACGGAACATGGAAGGTCCAAACGGCCTTCCCTTAAGCGCATATAAAACTATTGTCAACAAATTCCCAAAAAGTCAACATTGTCTAGTTACCGTTACGATCGGAATCACAATACCTAGCATAGACAACCCGGAAATACCCAGGTGGAACTTACGGAAAGCAGATTGGGCCTCCTTCACACGATACATAGAAGCAAACGTAAACCGAATACCTCCTAAAGTAGATAGCTATATCAGGTTCATAAAACTCATCAAAACAGCGGCGACAAAATCTATACCAAGGGGCCACAGGGTAAGATATACCCCATGCTGGACCGAAGAATGCAACAAATTATTACACGAGTATGAAAACAGTGGTAGTGAGGTTACCGCCAACAGGCTCATCGGACTCCTTGATAAGGAAAGAAGGAAAAGGTGGGCAACCGCAATGGAGGAGATGAACTTTACCCACTCGAGTCGGAAAAGTTGGGCTTTACTGAGGAAACTGGGAGTTGCCCAACCGATTCGGAAAGGAGGCGAGGTGTCTGCTAATGACGTAGCGAGTATACTTTTCAAAACATTGAACATTAAACCATCGAAATATGAAAAAATAGAAATAAAAAAGAAATTTGCAACAGCATTAGGAAAATGCGAAGAAAAATCCAACTGTATGGAAGATTTCTCGGAAGGCGAGGTGACAGACGCAATGAAATTGGTGAAAAATAACAAAGCAGCAGGTGCGGACGGTATTCTTCCTGAGTTCATCAAAAATCTGGGTCCAAAAGGAAGAGGTTGGCTCTCAAAACTTTTTTCACACATCAAGAATATCAATACGCTTCCCAAACTATGGCGCCAAGCTAAAGTGATCACAATCCTAAAGCCTGGAAAACCGGGCCATGACCCCAAAAACTACAGGCCAATATCGTTATTGTTGGTTATATATAAACTGTTCAAGAGAGTCCTACTAAAGAGAATCCAGCCACAAATAGAAAAGACCTTACCCAAAGAGCAAGCTGGCTTTAGACAAGGGAGAAGCTGCTGCGAACAAGTTCTGTCTTTGGTAACACACGTTGAAAATGGCCTTCAGAATCGCCTTAAATCAGGTGCGGTGTTTCTGGATTTACCTTCCGCCTATGACACAGTCTGGAAACGAGGACTGCTCCTTAAACTGGTACAAATTTTGAAATGTAAAACATCGATACAACTTATTAATAATATGCTTTCGGATAGAAAGTTTAATGTTAGCCTAAATGGTAGTGAAAGTAAATATAAGTACCTCCAAAATGGACTTCCGCAGGGATCTGTTCTCTCCCCAATCCTATTCAATGTATACACAGCAGACATAACGGAAACTACAGCGAGGAAATTTATGTATGCCGATGATGTGGGCTTAGTGGCTCAGGCAAAATCATTCGAAGAACTGGAGGAAATACCAAGGAAAGACTTGGGTAAAATTCACACATACTTTAAGACATGACACCTTACACTAAACCCCAATAAGACCGTAACTACAGCCGTCCATCTATACAATAAAGAAGCCGAAAGGAAGCTCAATCTGTCAATTGAGGGAGTATCCATACCCAGCGAACGTAACCCAAAATATCTCGGCATAAAACTGGACAGGTCTCTAAATTTCAAGCACCACCTGGAAGGAGTAAGGAATAAAATCAAAAGTAGAAACAACATCCTTTCAAAGTTAGCGGGAACAAGCTGGGGATGTAAGGCCAATGTACTGCGCACGTCGGCCATGGCTTTAGTCTACAGCGTCGCCGAATACTGCGCTCCTGTGTGGGGAAGAAGCACACACTGCAAATCTGTGGACTCGCAGCTCAACCACACAATGAGAATCATAACAGGGGCCATTAAATCCACTAACACACAATGGCTGCCGGTCCTCGCCAACATAGCTCCACCCGATATTCGCCGCAACTGCCAAGATAGTGCTACGAATCAAAAACTCCCCAGACCTGCCAGTCCACAAGGATGTCTTCCAGACACGTGACATAAGACTTAAATCCAGACACCCTATTTGGACAAACTTGGACTTTTCGGAGTCTGTGGAGGAAAAATGGAAGAAGAAATGGGCAGACGATAGAGTACGCAACCAACATCTAATAGAAGATCCTACCCACAGAGTTCTTGGCTTTGATCTTCCGAGGGCAGAATGGACTATACTCAACAGAGTAAGGACAGAGCAGAGTAAATGCAATTACCTCATGCATAAATGGGGTATGGTGGACTCACCAGATTGCGCTTGCGGTCAGGCGCAGACAGTCAGACATGTGGCACAAGAATGCCCACTGTCACGATTTGGAGGAGGCATTGACGGACTTCACGAAGCGGTGGAGGAGGCTGAAGAGTGGCTAAAAAATATAGATCCACGATTATGAACCAATATTTAGACCCTCACTTAATTAATTGTTTAACCAAATGTTTGACTTTGTTTTTAACCCTAATTATTGACTATCCAT
>JAIPRL010013393.1:0-10615 GCA_025469235.1 Pemphigus obesinymphae
GTATTTAGTGTATAATGTATACCGTTATAAGCGCTAGTGTCATTGTTTCAAATTCCGGATTTTTACGGTCCGTACAATTACGGTCCGGACATTTACGTTCCGTACAATTATGGTCCGTAACATTACGAAATTGTTTTTTTAAATTCCGTTTATTTATAGTACCGTACAATTACGGTCCGTATGATTTTTTTCCCAGATTTTTACGGTCCGTACAATTACAGTCCGGGACTTTATGGCGCACCATATCATCATATTACTATACACTTTTAGTATAATCTACAGTAATTGTCAAATATATCCACTGAAGCTTCTGTCAGAATCGTCTTTTTAGAAAGAAATGATTTATTATTACTTTCAAATTTAATATATTTATCAACATTATCCTACCTAACAAGGGAAGTGCTTCCACCACCTACTTATTGTTTTTTTTTTAACATTATATAAATATTAATAAATTAATTATGTATGAATAATTAATATTATTAATTAATATTATACACATATTGAAAAATGATGAGAGAATATTATAATAACATTTCATTAATATTCCATAAATCAAATATGAATATCAGTTTAATATTTAAATTAAATATTGCATATTATTATACGATTAGAGTAATATTATTTTATTGCCTGAGATTGGGGATTGTATACTATTCCATGGAACTTAACCCTCAATTCTAAAATAGCTTTATTACAGATAGTCCAGAAGTGAACCTAACTTTTTGTGGTTTTAGAAAACCCTCCATTTTTTTAACTTAATATTCATAATTAACTATGGGGGTTAGGGGAGGGATATATATTTCTGGAGAAAAAATTTATAATTTATTTAGGGCTGCCCTTTTTGAAATTTATCCTATAGACGCTTAACATTGAAAAATGAATAAAATTATAATGTTATAATGTATAATTAAACATTGTTTTTTAAAGGTTGTGTTGAACATTGATTTTCAAACATATAATACTTAAATATTCAATGAAACGTTATTCTACATTAAAATTTAAACATTAATTATTTTACATTAATTTAATGTTTATTCTTAAACATTCAATTATCAACGTTACATGAAATATTTATTATTAAACATTTAACTATTAACGTTACATCAAATGTTTAAGATTACAAAATTTTTATTGAGTAAATACATATAAATTAGAAGTTATATTAATTTATTTGTATTCAATCTTCTGGTATATAATATATAAATATATAACAATACATACTTACATTGATATGATTGAATTGGAAACCTATGGTAGTTGTATTGAATTTGAACGTAATTATTATATATATATAACTTAAAATATACATAGAGAAATGTAAGTTGACCCAGTGTTGAATTTTCTGGTCTTAAAATCTAAAATAACATAAGATTATTATTATTATTATAAAAAACAAAAATTCGAAATTATTCCTTTTTAAAAATGATTAACCGCATTATTTAAGAAGGAAAATAACACTATTATTGAAGTGTTAATTTAACATGAATATGCAATAATTACAGCTGCTATATGTGCTGGTAAGTAAACCTAAAATATTTAAATATAAACATTATACTCATAAAGTTTCTTAAAATTAAAAAAAAACAATAATTAGTTATAATATTTATTGGTTTCTTCGAAATATTTATTGATATTATACAACATTGTATAGATTAAGGCCCATTTCATACGTACCCGTCGACGGTTTAAATGGCGCTGTTTTTCCAATTTTACTCATTTTACACATACCCGGCAATTCTGGTGTTTATCGACCGGTATCGTTCTCCTGAGTAGTCACTAGTCACTACATCACCAACGCCTTTAGACGTTGTTAGATATGGAACGCGATCAAATAACAGCATTGTTAATATTATATAAGCGATTGAAAAAAAGAAAGCCGAAAATAATTCAATGATTCTTGTAAGGTCTTGTCCCAAAGTTCGAGTTTTTGTCTGGACTAATGCAGAAATTTGGTCAATATCTAAATTCATTTTAGTTTAATGAATTTATATACCAAAAACACAATAAAGAAATTCAAGACCGAGTTGTTCAACACACTGGTTGTTTTGAATTTAAATGACTGTTATATATTATCGGCTACATGGACACGGCTGGTAGCTGGCACAGTGGGAGTAACCGAGGACCTCTCGACCACCGGCTATTGTCCAACCAGCATTGATTTCGGGCAGCACGTATGAATGCTTCAATACTCTTGCGAATACTAATAACCGGTTAAACGGTTGCCGGGTATGTGTGATATGGATCTAAGTTTTTATAAAATTGAAGTAAATTTTAACTGTGGTTTATTATAGAATAAGTATCATGCAATTAGTATGAATTATTATTTCCACCTTATCAGTTATCCATTCTATTATTTGGAAAACAGACTTAGTACCAGAATAGAGTTACCATATTTTCTGGTTTAGCTGAGTCACTATTGGTTTTGAGAATTGCGTCCTGGTTTCCCGAAAAAGACTTTTGGGACGAGTAATTATTCCGGAATTGAACTTCTATATTTAATATTAACATTTTTCAATTTTTAGAGTGAACAATTTGGAAGATAGATACGGATGATATTTATCATATTTACAGTATTTAGTAATAATAATAGAATACTAATCAAACTAAGTTTTGATAACTATATCATATATTTGAGATTTGTTTAGAAAAAAATTTAAAATTAAAAAAAAATCTCCATAAAGAACTTTTCCGATCAAATACGTATTTGATCAGAAAATGCGATTATATGTCTGATTAGATCAAATATTTAGGTAGAAATGTTTTTAACAGAAATAATATTAACATTTTATATAGTGCAAATCAAGAAAAATTTGTTAAGTATTTGGATGGTGGAACTCTTACTTAAAACTATAGAATAATATTTTTTTATCCTGGTTTTTTCAAAATATTTTGAAACTGAAATATGATTGATTTTCATTTAACTACATAAATGTACACCAATATAAATAAAATAATAGATGTACGTCAAACATTGCAGTGTCAATTTAAATTATAAATAAAATCACAGTATTTATATTAATATTTTCGTTTATACAACCATAATTTTAAATGTGTTGAGGTTATATTATATACTTACAATTGCAGTATGAATCAATTAATTACATTAGTCAAAAATTGAATTAAATTGTGATCGTGTTTTATTACACGTGCTCACAATATTCTGTTATATTTACTCATGAAGGGACAAAACTGATAAGTCCAATAAACAACCACTCACGGACATTTACGACTAAAATGCACTAGAATATAGTGTGCTATTATAGGAATAAACGAATGGTCACATACAGCATTGCGTATGGTAACAACAACTATTAAATCACGCATTAGAGGGGGGGGTTAAATTATTACGTATGCGCCTAGTATGAGGGAGGGTCTGTCGTATGCTTATATGAGCTGACAACGGTAATGAAAGGTGTTAGAACCATTCTGACGTCAGCAGTAATAAAAAAATTAAAACATGTACATACATATGTGTTTTTATCAAAATATGTAAATTAAAATTCAAAATATGTAACAAAATTTTTCACCTATTTTTAATTAATTCATATAAAACTAGAAATTATAATTTTTTTTATTTAATAGAGGGAGGTCGTCGGACATTTACTGACGTAATAAAGTAGGGGGCCTGATATTTGCGGACAATTACTGACAATGGGGAGGAGATCATAAGACCAAAAATGTGCTGACGTAGTACTTGAACACCCCCTTATGAATTATTCAGCAAGACTACAATTTTTCGTTTTGCCTAAATTAACTTCGAAAATACAATTATTACCAGTTAAACTACTATCTAGCATAAAAATACCAACTTGATATTAGTAGATCCATCTTATCTATCCATAATTTATTGATATGATACCACAGAATATACAGTAGGAAATCTTGATAAAAATTACATGGGTTCTTTTGGCCGCCCGAAAAATGGTCGGCCATACTATAAATTCATTAGGGATACAAGAAATGTAATACCTATTTCCTTGTTTTTAAACATTTTTGGTTACACTGTCTCATAAATTTAGTGAGTGTTCATATAATGATAATAATTTCTAGATATCTTTACATTAGAAATATTGATATCCACAGACATTTTATATGTCTATGTTGATATCACAATACCATGCTTCATTATCAGTATGACCAAATACCATAGAATAATGGGAATTTCATACACTGTTGAATTTAGAGAATATTGAAATTTTTCAATATGTTTTTTTGCGAGATTCCCTTCTGTATAATCTGTGATGATACTAGATGCCGAAGTGTTCTATGATTAAGTCAGCAATGGTAAAATATGTCCCACACACGAACCCGTATTGCAAATACATAATTTTGTTAGATTGTTTCAGGTCCTATATCACGTTATATCTCCATTAAACTCCAGCTTGTCATTATTTGATCAGTAATTATAGAAATTGAAGATGAAAATATCGCGTTCTAGCATCTTGAAGAAGTACGGAACGATGACGTATATACAACAGAGGAACGTATGTGTAGCACTTCAAAAAAAAATGTTAGCACTACAAAGAGGGTCAATTTGTCGTTTTATAATTTTTTAAAGAAACACCAAAATTGGAAAAGTTGTTAGGCAGCGTTGATGCGTTGATATAGCTCAATAATGTGTCAGAAAAAATCACAAAAATCCAAGAACTATATTGGAATCAGGGCATTGACGCATACCAATAAAGTGTGAGACCATATTTTGAAGAGACACGAATAACAAAACGTATTATTTTATCTGGGATAGCAACCATTTTCGATCCTCTAGGATTAATCAATCTAATTATAAAATTTTAAATTAAAAAAAAAAAATTTTTAATTTAAAATATATATGTAAAGGCTATAGCAAGTAAATTTGGAGTGGGATGTATTACCACCTCATATAGAATGTGAATAGCGAAACAATTGTGATATTTTATATATTTCAATATGTTGAAAATTAGTCGATCATTTATACGAAATGAGGCGCTTAAATTTATAGAATTAACTCTTCTTCTATGTATTGAGGCGATATTTAATTCCCGTCCATTGACACCTCTTTTCTCCGATCCATCTAATATGTCTGTACTTATACTGGGACATTTCCTTATTGGCATGTTTCTGCACACATTAGTCAAAAGGCCACATCTTAAAATAATATTATGAGACGGAGAGGAGTAAAGCCGTTATCTTAGCATTTTTGTTCTCAGTGGAGTCGAGAATATCTTGGACGACTACAGGAACGATGTAAATGGTCAAGTACTCGTTGTCCAAAAATTAAAATTGACACTATAATATTCTTTTGGGACGAAAAATCCCTACAACTATAATGGTCTATTGGCAGAGTAATCTAAACTAACCAACGGATAACTAAGTACATGTAGCTACTATCAAAAACACCCGAGTATAATTCAAAGCAATATTTGTGCAAACTGCCATTCGAAGGTAATCAATGAAACGAAAGTCATAAACCCGACAAAAATGAAAAAAAATTAATAAAAAAATGTTTTCAGATTTATACCCATATATTTATTTATCTGTTTACATATTTATTTGTAAATACTTTCATATTCATAATTATTATGTTATGAATTGTATTATTATTTACTGTGTATTTTGTCATTATTATTATTATTAATTTATTTGGTTTACGGATATAAATGTATTACTATATATTATATTTTTGTAATTTATTTATTTATTTCGAACCATTTGTTTCAAGGTATGTGGTATGTTCAGTATACTGATTGATAACATAATATTAGTAATGAATGATCGGATAAAGCGATAAATATCATACGTTCCCGTGTGATTGTATGTGACTCCACTGCACTTGAATATTGCGGGTTTAGTTCTCGTTGTAACGTTGTACTGGTAGCACCCTTGCATTTGTGTGAACTCGTGTTCCGGTTTTTAGAAAATTATTTTATATTATATGAATTTACATTTAATGTTTAAATGTAAATAAACTCAATCAGTAATCAAAAAAAATATATTCGTTCAGTGATTGAATCCCTCTTTTACGTTCTCAACAATACTGATAATTTAACACGCATATATGTATATATATATAATTTATAAATTGAATAATAACATTAAAAATGAATGCTTAACAGATCAGTTAAAATACGATAAATTCAGAGTAAAAACACATTGTAAGTTAATTTTGATTTATATACTTAAGATCTACAACCTATAACTAAAATTTACATGAACTATATGTATGTGAACTCGGTTAGCAAGTTTATAGTTTTAATTTAGCTATTACTGGTATATAGCATAATAATTTCAATAAAATATGTGCAGTTTAGTGTCCTGATGACTGTGATTGGGGCTACTATTATGTACGAATCACAACGATCGACAGTGGAGTAAATTATAAAACAGAGGATGAGTAGGTATAGCCGAGATGATCGTTAAGCGGACACCACACCACAATTTTTAATGACTTCTGTATAGGCCATTTTTATAAAATTTTAAGAAAAATGAATTTATCTTATAATTTAAGAATAATTAGGTACATTTTTAAAGTAATTTAAAAATATATCTTTGTCAGTACCACTTTTTATTGTTGCGTAATCATGGTATTAGAAAACAATACTGTTTTGCAAAAAAAAATTATTTTCTGTAGTTGTGATTAAAAAACCAAATTTTGACACAATATTGTAGCAAAATTATCTGTGTTCTACCGTCGTTGTAACGCATGTGTTGCATCCTTTTAAGGTAGATGAGTGGATTGATAAGAGAAGATAAAATGAAAAATGATAACATAAGGGGTAGTTTAGAATTAGTTTCAATAGAAGACAAGATAGAAAGAATAGATTGAGGTGGCTAGGACATGTTATAATGAGAGAAGAGACAAGGGCAGTGTGATAAGGTAAGAAAATGTATGTTGATAGTGTTGGAGGGAAGAACATAAGATGATGACGGAAAATTAAGTATGGATATTAATTGTGATTGTCTGTAGTGGGCGGGTATAATTTAAGAGGATTTGAGAGATCGGGTTCAGTCGAAGTGGAGGACTATGGAAGACTGTCACAAATAATCGGGAGAATAAGTGACAGAGAAGAAATGGAAGATGAAAATAATATATTTAACAAAGTACTTTATCAATTTTTTTTTTAAATTTAATTGGTGTAATTTTTGCGCTTAATTTATTAGTGTTATCTGATTAATATAATCAATATTTGCTGATTTCTAACGTGATGTTTTGCAAAAAATTAGAAAATATTTCAATTTTTGAGAAAATTACAAAAAATGATATTTATATAACACAGTACGTATCATATACATTCATAAATAAATATATAAATATATACATCATGATACATATTGAATTTCGTGAGTAATTTATCGTTTTATATATTATTAGAACACAAAATTAAATCGACAAAGGGTTGGTTTGTGGTATTGTTCTCGAATTTTCAATATATTACGATTTTGGTGTAGTTTATGTAAAGTTGAGTCTAATTTATTTTATTTATTTTTAAACATTATTTACAGTAACGAAATTCAGAATTTTTTTTAAAAAGAATAATTTTGACTTCATGGAAAATTCTATTGAAAAATAATGAGTTTTGAAAAATTAGAGTTTATTTAGTTTGTTTGTATAATTTCAAATATGAATATAATAATCTAAAATAAATTACATTGTCATACCAGCAATGTAAGTGTTAAAACTATATGACATTAACTGTTACATATTAGTTTAACATTTTTGTACTACGCAGAAAAATTTTAATAACATATATATATATATATATATATATATATATTATCATAAACCGTATTATATTATTACAAATATATATATATTTTAATATTATTATATAACTTATATTTTAGGGGTTCTCAATAAAATGTATTTTCATGGTAAAAGTACGTACTTTCCTTTAAATATTTATTATAATTAATGTATAATATTCATAAATAATATATAGCGTGTATACATATCTATATATTAGATTCTGAGCGTACCGTGAGTGAGCTAGTGGTACAATGATGTTTATTTTTTTTCTCTGTTAACAAATTTATTACCAGAAGGAGTACTCCAAAATCTTTACAAGCATACACATGCTTTCCTACAGCAAATTTCATCCATTTGGTACTTTAAATAGGTCATTTTTCGATTTTCTCAACAGTTTTTAAATGCGTAAGGAAAAACTACAAAAAATGAGGTGAAAACGGCAAAAATACGATTTCGTCAATCAAATCGAGATTTTTCATTTCTTCGTAATTTCGAAATTAATGAATTGAAAATCTTGAAATTTACATCGATTATTTAATTTAGTATTAATTTATTTACGTTGATTAAGATTTTTTTAATTTTTTTTGTAATTTTGGTCTATTTATACACATTTTAGATTTCGAGGTTTTAAGTAATAAAAAGGGTAATTTTGGATTTAAAGACCTAAAAGATTTATTCAAAATTAAATACATGATTTTTTTTTTTTTTTATTGTCATTTAAATTTTTCTGACATAATTATCAATTTTGAGTTATTTAAGTCCAAATAGTTGGTAAAATGAAATATTAAGACCCGAAAAAATTGAATATAACGTTAGTCGTGCATTAATTTAATTTAATTTAAAAAAATAGACGGAAAAAAGGTATTTTAGATTCTGACCATAACGAGGGAGCTAGTGGTTTTACAATGATGTTTATTTTTTTTTCGTGCATGTCCAATAGTAACTTTGCACCAATAAAATTGCCGCTTTTTATATTTTTTTTTGGTTAAAAAAGACGGGAACCAGATTTGTATTTGTAGTTTATGTTATATGATAATATAATTTATGTTAAGAGTTATGTATACTACACCGAAGCTACGCTCAGAATCGTTTTATTGAATGCAATGATTTATTATTGCTTTCAAGTACAATACATCCACTAAGAGTATCCTGCCCAGTAGCTAAGTGCATCCACCCCCATTGACATCCCTATAATCCTATCAAAATTAATTTATAATTAAATTGATATTTTGAAGTAATAATAGAAAATCATAACAGGATAAAAATAAAAATTATAGTTTGATATCTAGATTTGTTACCTATTACATGAAATTTGAAGAAGTGCTAATAAATCATTTTTATTTCATTAGCTTTATTGATATTTGTAAACAATATGGAAAATCATTTGATTGGGATTTGGACACAATTTCAGTTTAGTATTAATCGACGTCCACTATATTTTCATGAAGATTTTTTTTTTAGATTGTCTGATTTTATTCAACTTGTAACTTCAATATTCAGTTGTAGCAGGTTTGATCACATCCTAAGACCAAGATCTCTATAGCGGAATGTTTCCTAGTGAAACTTTACTTAGACGAGAGATTATCATTAGTTGCCAGGAGGTGATAAAATTTTGTGGGTCTAGCTGCTAGAAGTTATAGAACTTTAGCCACTTAAGATATTGCCCTCTATCCACTACAAGAAAATTTTCAATTATTTTACTCCAATATGTGTATTCTTGGCTTTTTTTTATTTTTTATTTATTTTTATTATGAACTGAATTATTCTATAAATACGATTTCCTAATATAATATAAAAAAATATTTTATTGTATAAAATCATTTTAATATTTTCATATATAAATATACATTATACATGTAATATAAATAATATTTATTTTATATATTTTTAGCTGTTGAAGATTTCAAAACATGTATATATTACTTTCTATATTAGTTAATATATTAATCAAGATTATTTCTAAAATTATACACAGATATATTGTTAAATACGAATAATTTTAGAAGGGTTTTATTGAATTAAAATATATTATGGTAAATAAAACACAAATATTCCCAGTTATATCTGATTTGGTACAATTTATCTTATTCATTAAAGAACGACAATACTCCGGGCACGTTAAGTGTGTAGCCCGATTTCGGACAAAAACTCGTTCGCCACTCACAGGTCGGTATTATACAACGTGACCTCAAATAACACGGTATACAACAAGTTGTAGTGTTAGCGTTTGCTCATATTCTGTACCATAAAGTAAGATAGAGGCGGCGCATGTACACGACTGCCAGCGGCCGTCAATTCACGATCGGTATGGCGCGGTATGAGGCGGTGTCGACCAATGCGTAGTCGAATTCTTTCGGTCATTCTCTCTGGTGCCACAGTGAAAAAAAAAGTTTAGGTACATACCGTATAAGCTCTGTGTTCACTTATAGATCGCATGGAAGAAAACTGTTCCACTATCCGTTTCTTATCGCTTCGGCGTGTTTCGCGCCGTCGTCTTAATCACCCTGAAATTCAAAATCTTAGTTTTTGACCTTTTGCCGACGTTTTTCAATGCCGTGGAGGTCGGATTCGAATTTTCCGAACGTTTTAACGCCCGACTGAACATTTATTTGTCTACGAATCGTTCTTGTACGACCAAAACGTTCATTCCAATATATGTAGGTATACATATTATGAGTCGAAATACGGTACCATCCGTTATCTGAATCATTTAAATTCGAGAAATTTTCACCGTCTTATCACCTCGATTAGATAGCTTAGTAGTCACCACGATTTAAGATAATATGGTTGCCCATCGGCCTATGATAATGTTCTAGTTTTTACAGCAACAAAGTTAATCCAAAATCAGAAACAGCTGATTTACGTACTACTAGCGCTTGTAACGGTTTA